>ML110998.1:16185-38481 GCA_003697995.1 Taxidea taxus jeffersonii | reverse complement strand
TTTTTTTTCATAAACTTCTCATTGTTAAATGCTTGAGGCTATGTTTACCTTTCTTCAGTGGAATAATATTCTGTACATATCCTCCCCATTCTAAGGTAATTTTTAAAATTTCCTATGTGTCTTATTTTTAGATCCTCAGAGACTAGAAACCAAGGATGTGTCCTTTTCATGTCTATATTCTTGGCACTTGCCTTGGGGCCTCACCTATAACAGGTGTTCACTAAATGTTTTCAAATGAATGAATTTAAAGTGTCGTCTTTTCCCATCTTCTGACTATTTTGCCCCTCAAAATTCGCTACTACAAGTTCATATTTCAAGTATAGTCTAAACCACATTACTAGTACTTATTTCTAAATCATGTTGTCTTTCATTCTTTCAGGTTCTTTTTTTAAAAATATTTTATTTATTTATTTGACACAGAGAGCAAGCACAAGTAGGCAGAGAGGCAGGGCAGAGGCAGAGAGAGAAGCAGACTCCCTGCTGAGCAAGGAGCCCGACGTGGCACTCAATCCCAGGACCCTGGGATCATGACCTGAGCTGAAGGCAGACACTTAACGGACTAAGCTACCCAGGTGCCCTTTCAGGTTCTTTTCTTTTCTTTTTGTCAGACAGAGATCACAAGTAGGCAGAGAGGCAGGCAGAGAGAGAGGAAGGGAACCAGGCTCTCTGCTGAGCAGAAAGCCCGATGGGGGCTCGATCCCAGGACCCTGAGATCATGACCTGAGCCGAAGGCAGAGGCTTTAACCCACTGAGCCACCCAGGCGCCCCTTTCAGGTTCTTTTTTTAAAAGATTTTTTATTTGTTTATTTTATTTTATTTAAAGATTTTATATGTTTATTTGACAGACAGAGATCACAAATAGAGCAGCAGGCAGAGAGGTGGGGGGAAGCAGGCTCCCCACGGAGGAGAGAGCCCAATGCGGGGCTCGATCCCAGGACCCTGGGATCATGACCTGAGCCGAAGACAGAGGCTTTAACCCACTGAGCCACCCAGATGCCCATAAATACATTATTTTTAAATTTAAAATTTGGTCAGTGGTATTGAAGTATTGGTACTGAGACAACGTTTAGCAAGTAGGAGCCTGGTTTGGTTAGGATGGTCATGACAAGAGGTGACATTTAAGGCGTGATTCAAAGGATGAGAGAGCTAGCTATACAAAGAGAGAAAATGGGAAGAAGAAAGGCTCTGGTCAAATGGAACACCACCTACAAAATGCAGAGGCAGGAATGAGCTTGCTATGGTGAGCAAGGCAGAATGGCAAGAAGTAAGATTGGAGAAGTAGAGGGGCCAGAGCAAAAAGAGTCTTGTAAGGCATTGTAAGACGTTTATTAAGTTTATTAAGTTAAGGCTTTGGGAAGCAGTTGAAGAGTTGTAAAGAGGGAAGTAATTTGATCCAATTCATGCTTTAAGATGAATGCATTTTTATTTTATTTCTTAAAAAGATTTTAGTTATTCATTGGAGAGAGATACAGAGACAGAGGCAGAGAAAGAGAGAGCACAAGTAGGGGGAGGGGCAAAGGGAGAGGGAGAAGCAGACTCCCTGATGAGCTAGGAACCCAACCTGAGGCTCCATGCCAGGACCTGGAGATCATGACCTGAGCCAAAAGATGCTTAACCATCTGAGCCACCCAGGCACCGCTGAATGCATTTTTAAAAAATCAGGAGGGAAGGCACCTAGGTGGCTCAGTTGGTTGAGCATCTGCCTTTGGCTCAGCTCCTGATCCCAGGGGCTCCCTGCTCAGTGGGAAGTCTGCTTCTCCCTTCCTCTGCCTCTTCCCTAGCTTGTGAGCACTTTTGCTCTCTCTCACACCCCCTCCCTCTCAAATAACTAAATAAAATCTTTAAAGAAACTAAAAATAAAAAAATCTGGGCTGCCTGGCCATCTCAGTGGGTGGAGCATGTGACTCTTGATCTTGGGGTCATGACTTTGAACCCCACATTGGGCCTAAAGCTTACTTTAAAAAAATCCAACAGCTGTGACCATAACTGATTGCAGGGAGAAGAATGGAGTTGCATTAAACTAGGCCAGGGATGCCAGTAATCTGTGGTGAGGTTGTTATTGTGGGAATTTAAGTAATCCAAGTTAAAATTCTGGACTTTGGGGGCGTGTGGGTGGCTCACTCGTTAAGCATCTGCCTTTGGCTCAGGTCATGATCCAGAGTCCGGAGATCGAGTCCTGCATCGGGCTCCCTGCTCAGCTGGAAGCCTGCTTCTCCCTCTACCACTCCCCTTGCTTGTGTTCCCTCTCTGTCTCTCTCTCTCTCTCTCTGTTAAATAAATAAATGACATATTTTTAAAAATAAATAAATAAATAATAAAATAAAGTTCTGGACTTTGATAACTCCTTTATTTTAGCTACTAATATGCTATCAATCATGACATCTTACAGGTTCGTTCAAGGGTTTATAGTTTCTCACACACAACTCCGTATTTCTTTGTTCTCACAGACCCAACCTAGGCCTATGTTACCACTCACCTGCATGATTGGACCAACCTCATTCCTGAGCTCGGTTTTCAGTCACGCTGTTCCAATACATCCCACACTACTTGATGCTAGAGCAAACTAACTTTCTTTCTTCCTTAAAAGATTATTTATTTATTTATTTATTTGGCAGTTGAGAGAGGGAACACAAGCAGGGGGAGTGGGAGAGGGAGAAGCAGACTCCCCACCAAGCAGGGAGCTCAATGCTGGGCTCTATGTGGGGCTTGAATCCAGGACCCTGGGATCATGACCTGAGCCCAAGGCAGACGCTTAACGACTGAGTCACCCAGACGCCCCTAGAGCAAACTTTCAAAAACAACACTGAACACGTTTCTGCTCTACTCAGAAACCTCAAGAGGCTCTATAATATGGGAGCCTAGGTCCCTGATAGTCCAGCCCAAATCTACCCAGTCAAATCATAATACCTGCCTGGTGCTTTTCCAATCTCTCCCCCTTTTTGTATGTTATTTCCTCTTATATCATCCCTTCTGGATATTAATCCCCATTTTACCTACATGGGAACTCTAAGTGGCTAGTTTTCTTAGAAGCATAGTCTGTGGCTAAAGGTTGTGCTCTTACCTTTTATATGCTATTAAAAATGTATCTGTTAAAATTCAGAATTTAGAATTGTTAGTTACATGGTAAAGTGTTTATAATAAATGTTTTGAATTTTAAATGTTTTATAAAACTGTGTATGGTATGATTATAATCTAATAAAAGTGGTTTAATCTGTGAGGTAAGACTGGGGGTGATTTCTGTTTCCATGAGGTACTTTTCTGGATTTTCCAAACTTTTTTTTTTTTTTTTTTTGACAGAGAAAGGGCAGAAGTAGGCAGAGCAGCAGATAGAGGGAGAGGAAAAGGTAGCTTCTCCACTAAGCAGGGAACCTGACCCGGGGCTCGATCCCAGGACTCTGGGTTCATGACCTGAACCAAAGGCAGCCTCTTAACTGACTGAGCCACCGAGGCACCCCAAACATTTTATAATTAATATGTATTATTTTTATAACAACAATCACCAAAAAGAATGGGAGGAAATATGTAGTCTTTAAGACTGTCTCAAACACTGGCATCACTGGCTTCTTCACTCCCTCATTACCGTCACCATTTTGTACATCATCCTCTCTCCCCCTATCTTTTTTGAAAGTCAGGTGTGACTTATCACATTTTCCTGTCAAACTGAGAGGTCCTTGAGTAAAGACACTATGTCTTGCCTACTGTCACAACTCTCCATTCCTAGCCATTTTACAATTTCTTGCTGAAGCCAGGAGTTTAGATTTTTTAAGGCTGAATAAAATGCCAGCAATATCAGGAAAGAAAGGCTATCAAGGTAAAAGCTATAATTTTGAGGAGTCCAGTGAACTACTCCTTTGACTACTTAGAAGCATTTGTTAAACCTGTTAACCTGGGGCGCCTGGGTAGTTCAGTGGGTTGAGCATCAGACTCTTGATTTCTGCTTGGGTCCTGATTTCAGGGTCATGGGATTGAGCCCCATGTTGGGGGTGTGATCCTGAGTGTGAACCCTGCTTGGAATTCTCTCTCTCCTTCTCCCTTTGCCCGTCCCCAGCTTGTGTGCTCTCTTTGTCTCTCTACAATTGAAATAAAACAAAACAAAAACAAAAACCTGTTAACCTTAAAAATTAAACTGTCAGTTATCTTACTGTGAAAAAATTGTTTATTCCAAAATAGCAGAGAATTGCATTTCCAGACACACAGGCTAGGGCTTTGCAAGTCTAGAGAACACGGGAAAGGACCACTCTTTACAGAGGAATGGCTAAGTTGTGAGGCCTTTGTTATAAATAAAACACCTCTCAGAATAAACTGGGAGCTCTTAGTGGCTTTTCATTGGCTCAGTTGTGACAGTCTCTCATTGGCTGGGCTATTGCTGGACAAAGAAATTCTTTCCTCCTGCTACAGTGGTAAAATACAGTCTTTTTCATATGGGGAATGCAATGGAGGGGTCTGCAATGGAGGAAGAGTGGTAGGGTATAAGAGCTCCCATTTCTAGCTCCTGACTCCAGTATGTATGTATGTATGTGTGCGTGTGTGTATATGTACACACAAACACACACACATATATATATTTTAAGATTGATTAAAATTTATATTTTATATATTTATATTTTAAAGATTTTAAGATTAAGATTTTTAAGATTTTATTAATATTTATTTATTTAATGTGTGTGTGTGTGTGTGTGTGTGTGTGTGTGTGTATTTTTTAGGATTTATTTGTTTAAGTGATTTCTATACCCAATATTGGGCTCCAACTCATGATCTCAAGAAAAAGAGTCCCATCCTCCACTGACTGAGCCAGCCAGGCACTCCTCCTGACTCCATTTTAAATGAGATTTCCTCTTATTAATTTTAAAGAAATCAAACAGGATTCAAGAGTAGGTAAGTGGAAAGGAGAGTAGAGGGGAACCCAGACTGGAAAAACAAGTTCCTCTAACTCAGATCAATGGACTTTAGGGAAATTCTTCAATCCCTTGAGGACAAAAATGTACCTAGGAGGGATGCCTGGGTGGCTCAGCCGGTTAAGCGACTACCTTCCGCACAGGTCATGATCCCAGGGTCCTGGGATTGAGCCCTGCATCAGACACCCTACTTGTGCTCTCTTGCTCTCTGTCAAATAAAATCACACCAGTCAGAATGGCTAAAATGAACAAGTCAGGAAATGAAAGATGCTGGCGAGGATGTGGAGAAAGGGGAACCCTCCTACACTGTTGGTGGGAATGCAAGCTGGTGCAACCACTCTGGAAAACAGCATGGAGGTTCCTCAAAAAATTGAAAATAGAGCTACCTTATGACCCAGCAATTGCACTACTGGGTATTTACCCTAAAGATACAAACGTAGTGATCCAAAGGGGCACGTGTACCCGAATGTTTATAGCAGCAATGTCCACAATAGCCAAGTTATGGAAAGAACCTAGATGTCCATCAACAGATGAATGGATAAAGAAGATGTGGTATATATATACGATGGAATACTATGCAGCCATCAAAAGAAATGAAATCTTACCATTTGCGACGACATGGATGGAACTAGAGGGTATTATGCTTAGCGAAATAAGTCAACTGGAGAAAGACAACTACCACATGATCTCCCTGATATGAGGAAGTGGAGATGCAACGGGGGTGGGAGTTAAGGGTGTAGGAAAAGTAAAAATGAAACAAGATGGGATCGGGAGGGAGAAAAACCAAAAGAGACTCTTAATGTCATAAAACAAACTGAGGGGGGTGGGGGGAAGAGGGGTTGGGTGAGGGTGGTGGGGTTACATCATATGTTTAAATAAAGCTTAAAAAAAAATAAAAATAAATTTTTTAAAGATTTTATTTATTTATTTGACAGAGAAAGAGAGATCACAAGTAGGCAGAGAGAGGGGGAAGCAGGCTCCCTGCTGAGCAGAGAGCCCGATGTGGGCCTTGATCCCAGGACCCTGAGATCATGACTGGAGGCAAAGGCAGAGGCTTAACCCAAGGAGCCACCCAGGCACCATAAAACCCTTTTTAGAAAGTACGTAGGAGTCCTTCATTTATGAATGGATCACTTGTTCATATGTATTGAGCACCTATTATATGTCAAGCACTGAAAACAGGTTCAAGAGCGGAAAAGGTAGATATGGTTCCTGACCTTAGGAAGCTTACAAAATGTCTATTAGGAGAGACTTTACACAAACAATCATGTATTTATTTGGACAGTTATAAGGTAACTTGAATGGTAATAGGCTAATTGTACAGTTGCTGGGGAAACCAAGTTTGGGAGGGAGTTTTTATTTTTGTTTTGATTTTTAAGATTTTATTTATTTATTTATTTATTTATTTTCAAGATTTTATTATTTATTTATTTATTTGATAGACAGAGATCACAAGTAGGCCGAGAGGCAGAGAGAGAGAGGAGGAAGCAGGCTGTCCGCAGAGCAGAGAGCCCGATGCGGGGCTCAATCCCACGACCCTGGGATCATGACCTGAGCCGAAGGCAGCGGCTTTAACCCATTGAGCCACCCAGGCTCCCCAAGATTTTATTTTTTTAAAGATTTTATTTATTTATTTGACAGACAGAGATCACAAGTACACAGGCAGAAAGAGAGAGAGGAGGAAGCAGGCTCCCCTCTAAGCAGAGAGCCTGATGCAGGGCTCGATCCCAGGACCCTGGGATCATGACCTGAGCCGAAGGCAGAGGCTTTAACCCACTGAGCCACCCAGGCACCCATAAGATTTTATTTTTTAAGATTTTATTTGATTAGGAACTCCTGGGGCTCAGTTGTTAAGTGTCTGCCTTCCACTGGGGTCATAATCCCAGGGTCCTAGGATCCCGCCCCCCACATCATACTCCGGGCTCGTGGGGAAGGTTGCTTTCCCTCTCCCACCCTCCCTGCTCATATTCCTGCTCTTGCGGTTTCTTTCTCTGTCAAATACCCAAATAAAACCACAAAAAATATTTAATTTATTTATATACTTATTTGAGAGAGAGGGAGATCTGGGGGTGAGCAGGAGGAGTAGAGCGGTAAAGGGAGGAAGAGAATCTCAAGCAGACTCCCCACTAAGCACGGAACCATATGTGGGGCTGGATCTCAAACCCTGAGATTATGACCTGAGCTGAAATCATGGGTGAGGAGCTTAATCGAAGGAGCCACCCAGGCACCCCTGGGAGGGAGATTTTGATGAGAGGTCTCTGTGCTGAGACCTGAAGAGTATAGATGACATAGGGAGGTTTAGAAAATTTGTTCTAGCAGAAGAAATGGCAAATATGAAGGGAAGACACATGGGCTAAGGCATTTTCTGAGGCTGCAGCAGAAAGAGGGAGATCCAGCAAAGGAAGTTACAGAATTTCTTCTATTGAATAATCCATTCTTTAACCCCAAACGGCTCCTTCTTCTGTCCCTATGACCTCGAAACCAGGCTTTTGAGCAATCTTGAGAGCCTCACACTTCCATTCAAAGCACTCAAATATTCTTATTTAAACACATTTAAGGAAGATAACGTTAATCCACTAGTAAAGAACAGCAGAGTCAAGATATTTAAAGCTCAAAACCTAGCACCCACCCTATTATCTGGCACATAATTACGTTTTGTAAAAATTACTTGTGAATTCAAGAAACAGGTGTACTTTAAAAAATATTTTAAAAAATGTATTTTTAAAAACGGATGTAATGTATAATTTTCCCAAGCTACAGACTCGCGTTTGCTTCTCTGCCTAGGCCCTCGGACCTCTGAAGCCCTTTCTGACAGACTTGGGGAGAAGACGCGGGAAGGCTGGCTCCAGCCCTCAGGCGCGTTCAGTCTAGGTGTTGGCGGGGGAACCGCGAGGAGGCGGAACTTTGGGCTCGTGGAACTGTGGCCCTGCGGACCATCGGGAGGGAAGCACCCCCACCCCCAACCCCCCGGCCCGGAAGGAGCTGACGGGAGCTGGGACCTCGGCAGCCATCGCGCTTTGCAGTTCGAACTAGAAGGTTGTAGGGCGGACTCCAGGTGGGGAATTGCGATCTCTCCATTCGCAGGTGAGTGGCGGTCTAATCTCCCGGTAGAACCGGCAGGCGGCAGCTGTGAATCGCAGGGAAGGTGCAATTTTCGGGCCTGAGCCCACCGGGGCCCCTGGTTGTGGCCAAGAGAGAAAGGGGTCCCTGTTATCCTCTCCGGAGTCAGGCAGCACTAAGGGGAACGGGTTCTTTTCCTGCTCTGCGGTGGTCGCTCTTAGAGTCTTCTGGATAGTGCACCTGCTGCTGTCAAACGGTGTCATTCGAGGGAAGAACGAGCTGACTGTAAGGCGCAGATAAGTCTTCTTTCCCCTCAGCCTGTTTCCTCACCTGATCAGGTGAAGGCGGCAGGGATCATTGACAGCTCGGAACCCTGTGACGCGGTGTTTTCAGTTCTCCCAGTTAGTGTGCTGGCAAAGTGAGCTTCCTTACTAGTAGAAGTTAACGTTTGGCCATAGTCCAAGTCCCAGGTGAGTGGGAGAAAAGATAAACTGGTTGGGGGAAAACTGTAATGATTTATAAATTGTTCCAAGATTTTTGAACAGCATAGAGATTTATTTTGACAACAGCTGAAACTCTGACCTCACTGGCCCAAAAAACCAAACTCATTAGGTATTTAAGGTATTTGGTACACTTGGGCAAAACGAGGTGAAGGAATCATTTTAACTTGAAAAATTAAAAGTATTATTTGCATATTTATCTGTTAAGCTCAGTATTGCCACGGCCCTTACTCTGAAGAATATCCTAGGTTCAGTGTTAAAATACCAGTTTAAAGGATGAAAGAAGGGGCGACTGAGTGGTTCAGTCGGTTAAGCGTATGCTCATGATCTCAGGGTCCTGGGATGGAGTATGGCGTGGGCTCCTTGGTCAGCCGGGAGTCTGTTTCTCCCTCTGTTTCTCCCCCTGGCTTGGGTGCACCCTCTCTCTTTCTACCTCAATAAATAAATAAAATCTTTTTAAAAAAAGAGTATGAAAGAAAAGGAAACATTTACTGTCTCCTATGTGTGAGGTGCTAGTCATTCACACAATTCATTAAGGAAGGTAATGATATCATCTCTATTTTACAGATGAGGAATAAGGGAAAATTAATAGTTTGTCAATAATTAGTGGTGCTGACACAGCAAAGCAATGTATATCTAATACTGTTTTGAGAATTTACATTCATTACCAAGATATGTGGAACTTAACTAATCTTACAGTTCAGTGGCATTTTCTTTTTTTTCTTTCCCTTTTTCTTTTTAATTTATTTGACATACAGAGATCACAAGTAGGCAGAGAGGCAGGCAGAGAGAGAGAGAGGGAACCAGGCTCCCTGCTGAGCAAAGAGCCCGATGCTGGCTGGATCCCAGGACCTGGAGATCCTGACCTGAGGCTGAGGCTTAACCCACTGAGCCACCCAGGTGCCCCTGGCCTAGAGGTTTTAAAAAAAAAGTAGTTTAAGGTTTGAATTTGTCACTGCTTATATTGATTTTCATTTTCTTAATTCAGTATAGGCAAGTGCAGTACTCAAGATTCACAACTTTTCATAATAAAGCATTCTTTCCCCCTTCTCTCACTCTTAAAAAAATCCTATTTATATTTGTCACAGATTTAGCCTTCCAGTTAAGTGTCACTTTTCCCCAAAGAAAACTTGAGTTTGTATTTTTTGTTCATTACATGAATGCAAAGGTCTAATTCCATTACTGTGATTGCTATGCATTCAATCATAAAATGCTTTCTTGAGTTTTGTATTTGCATCACTGTTTCAAAACTTTAAAGGCTATAGAAAAAAAAATCTTAAGAATTTTAGGGGAGAATATTTATAAGGGCAGCACTGTCTCGAAACGTTTAACATTATTACTTTTCATCCTTGGTAATGCACAGGGCCTTACTGAAATTCTACAAAACATGGTCAAGCAGAGTTTGGGCTCATATTTCTAGTCCTGTTTGAATTTGAAAGGGAAGTGGCATAATTTCTGAATTAGCTTACAGGTAGTTTACTGATCTTAGGAATTTATGTACATTTTCATCATAAACCCGATGAAGTTGGATAGAAAATTATGATTAAACTTTTCTAGTAAATATCTTCACCTAGAGTTAAAGGAAATTATTCTCTAGTACCTTCTCTGGTGACAATGACAATGTTGTTAACATTTAAAATGAAGTTATTCATGAAAAGTATCATTAAAAACTTCTTCAGGGGCGCCTAAGTGGCTCAGTGGGTTAAAGCCTCTGCCTTCACCTCAGGTCATGATCCCAGGGCCCTCTGCTCAGCGGGGAGCCTGCTTCCCCCCCTCCCCCACCCTGCCTGCCTCTCTGCCTACTTGTAATCTCTGTCTGTCAAATAAATAAATAAAATCTGTAAAAAAAAAAAAAAAGACTTCTTCATATCGGGGCGCCTGGGGGGCTCAGTCAGGTAAGCATCTGACTCTTGATTTCTGCTTAGGTCATGATCTCAGGGTTGTGAGAGAGAGCCTCGAGTCTGGCTTAGCTCTGGGCATGGAGCCTACTTAAGATCCCCCTTTCCCCCCCACCTTTTTTTCTCTCTCTCTAAAAATTTTTTTACATTTTAAAATACTGAAGTTTTTCCATATTCTTTTTTTTTTTAATATTTTATTTATTTATTTGAGAGAGAGACAGTGAGAGAGAGTATGAGCAAGGAGAAGGTCAGAGAGAGAAGCAGACTCCCCGTGGAGCTGGGAGCCTGATTCAGGACTCAGTCCCGGGACTCTAGGATCATGACCTGAGCTGAAGGCAGTCGCTTAACCAACTGAGCCACCCAGGCGCCCCTGAAGTTTTTCCATATTCTTGTTAACGTTGAAGTTAACTTGAAAATTGGCAGAGTTTATGCTTTTGAGGAGGCACCTGGTTCAGTTTATAGAGTGTACGACTCTTTATCTTAGGGTTATGAGTTCAAACTCCATGCTGGGTGTAGAGATTACTTAAAAAAAAATCATTAAAAAAATTTGTTTTGGGGGCGCCTGGGTGGCTCAGTGGAGTGGGGCCTCTGCCTTCAGCTCAGGTCATGATCCCAGGGTCTTGGGATCGAGCCCCACATCGGGCTCTCTGCTAGGTAGGGAGCCTGCTTCCCCATCTCTCTCTCTCTCTCTCTGCCTGCCTGTGATCTCTCTGTCAAATAAATAAATTAAATCTTTAAAAAAAATTTGTTTTGAATTTCAGTTAATTTAGTTGGAATGAGTTAATGCCATTTTACGTTGTGTAGTAATTCAAAATGTTTTCAGGTACATTATCGTAATTAATTATTCTTAAAACTCTGTGAGGCAGATAATATTCCTATTATAGGTAAGAAAAAACTGGAGCTCAGAAAGATTGCCTTTCCCAGAAAGAAATAATAGTATTTCAAAAGATGCATATTAAATCCAGATTTTTTAAATTCTAGGATAGGAACTCACTTGCACCATAGCTTTACCATCCTTTGCTTCCCAAAATTAATAATGTATTGTTTCTATCATGCTACTCTGATGTTATATTTGCCTCTTTAGATCACTGGCGCTTTTATTTTTGTTTTTTTTTTTAATTATTTTTCTTAACATATAATGTATTATTTGCCCTGGGGTACAGGTCTGTGAATCATCAGGCTTACACATTTCACAGCATTCACCATAGCACCTACCCTTCCAGTGTCCATAACTCAACCACCCTATCCCTTCCCCCTACTCCCCCAGCAACCCTCAGTCTTTATATTTTAATAATAGCTTTATTGATAGTTCACATACCATAAAATTTATCCTCTTAAAGTATATGATTCAGTGTTTTTAGTATATTCACAGTATTATGCAACCATCACCACTATCTATTCCAGAACATTTTCATCACCCAAAAAGAAATCCACTACCTATTAGCAGTCACTCCCAGTTTCCCCTTACCTCCCTTGTCTAACAGCCACTAACTTAGTCTGAGAACTTACATATTCAGGACGTTTCATGTAAATGGAATGGGAGAAGGCTTTAAGCAGTTATTTGTAATTTGAGAGCTTCTGCTTGATTCTACTATTATGTGCTGATTTTTGTGTTACTGGAGATCACTTTTCTAATCTGTATAGGCACTATTCCTGTTTGTTGTTCCTGCAATAAATAAATCTGCTGACGTGTATATGTTTCCTTATTCTTGACCTTTGCTCTTCACATGTCTAATAGTGTATTCATGGTGTTGTGTAACCTCTTCTCAGGGCTCAGGTATCTGTGGCTAAGTAACTTTATTCTTAGTTGGGCATTTTTATTTCTACTTTAAAATGACTAATGCTTGCTACCTTGTTTTAAGGTTCTAGAAACCACAACTTTATAGAGATATTAGTATCTCATTATCTTCTAAAGCAGAGTTCTCCTATATGTGTTAATAAATTATTTCTCTAGGGGCGAATTTTACAACAGCAAATTTGGATCATCTTTATGCAAAGTCCTTTTTCTTTCAAGGCTTACCCTATTCCACTCTCTGTCAGTCTCATAGCTTTCACCTACTAACAGTCATCTTCAGTGAGGAATTCCATTTTTAGTAAATTCTGCTCTCAACATGGGGTTCAAACTTACGACCCCGAGATCAAGCGTCACATGCTGCACTGACTGAGCCAGTCAGGCACCCTTTCAAAGACTTTCTCACTTGATTCACAATCTTGCTCTCTCTAGCAATCTGTTCTTCCAGGTGATTTTGCTGTCAGTGTGGATAGTATACCATGTATCCTGGCTTCCCCTTTCTTTCACTCCAGTTTTCTTCATCTATCTGTGCCAGAGCCAGGCCTTGGAGCTTGCCACTACACAGACCTGATGCTCTTGAATTTCTGAGTGCGGCATTCTCCTCCAGTTTGCTGACACAGTTCTGCTCCATCTTTCACTTTTCTCGCTCTTTTTACTATGACTATGTCTACAGTTGCTTTTTGATCAGATTTCCCCCCCACTGTTCTCTTCTGTGAGAAGCCAGCCTTTGCTCCCAGGTTTATCCCTATATACTAGCTGCCTTTATACCTTTACTCACACAGCCTGAACTTTTGATCATACCACTTCAGCCTCTCACTAGTACTCTCAAATTCCTGTTCCCCTTGTCTTTTTTCAGGTCCTAATCCCTGTTCACTCCATGTTCTGTAAAGCTGATCCTCGCTGGGAGGTGAGGGTGGCAGGGGAGGTTGGAAATCCATGCAGATGGGCAGAGCTGTGAATGTTTTTCAGCCCCAACCAAGCACTTGTCTCTCTTTTTTTTTTTAAAGATTTTATTTATTTATTTGAGAGAGAGATAAAGTGAGAGAGAGCATGAGAGGGGAGAAAGTCAGAGAGAGAAGCAGACTCTCTGTGAAACTGAGAGCCCAATGCAGGACTCCACCGGTGGACTCTGAGATCATGACCTGAGCCAAAAGGCAGTGGCTTTAACCCACTGAGCCACCTTGCGCACCCCCCCCTCCGCCCCGCACTTGGCTCTTTTTAGCAGTCCTTTAACTTGATCTTTTCCCCACAATAGCTATTCGAATCCTCACTCTGCTCCTCAGAAAAGTCTCTGTACTTTTGTTGTTGGATTCCTGCAACCTCCACTTTACGTTCCTGGCTCTCCTTCCTTCTACTCTTAGAGCAGATGTGCTCTCAGCCCTGGCTTTTCTTGAAACTTTGCCCTTTTTGCTTAATTCCTTCCTTCCCTTTCTCTCTCATCTTTAACCTCTCCTTTTCTGCTAGCTCCTTATCAACATACTTACCCTTCCTTAAGAAGAAAAGCCCACTTCTCTCATTCACTTCAAACTCTTCCAAAGAGGAATCTTTCCTTACTGCCTCTAGCTATTGACCTTATGTCCTACTCTCTCCATAATAACAGCAACCAGGTATTAAGTACTTATTTTGTGTGTTTTATCTCACTTGATCTTTACAACACCCTGAGAGAGTTTGCAAAAGAAACTGTAGCTTGTTCTAAGGTCACACAGTTAATTACCTCTGGAGACCTGGCTCTGCTGTGCTTTAAGTATTGGCCTTGGGTCTCCTGGACTTCCGCTCTGCTGTGGGCTGCTTATGCTCTCAGCGGTTGTCACCTTGTCACAAAGAAAGCTGTGACATCTCTGCAGGGGTACTTCATGGGGCTAACTTCTTTCCACTTTTGCCACCATCTCTTTTTGTTTTTTTTGAGATTTTATTTATTTGAAAGAATGAACAAGAGAGAACACAAGGTGATAGAAGGGCAGAGGGAGAGGGAGAAGCTGACTCCTCTCTGAGCAGGGAGCCTTAACTCGGGGCTCAATCCAAGGACTCCACAATCATGACCTGAGCTGAAGGCAGATGCTTAACTGACTGAGCCACCCAGGCCCCGCTCTTCTAGTTCTATCCATGCAGGGTTCTTTTGGTTCTTCCACTCCTCTGTCCCTTAAGACCATCTCAAGTGAAAAGTCATTTCTTCCATAGCATTTGGCTGGTGCTTGAGGCAGGATACCTTTAGGCAGAATAGGTAGGAGAAATTCATTTGTTGGTTGGGAAGGAGAATGGGTAGAGGTTTTAAGGTGGTAAAGTATAGGTCACCGGCAATGAATGGCAAGTGGTTCACTTTGACCCAGGGAAAGCTACAAATAGAGAAGATTTAAGCTTGTGAAGGTGACCAAAAGATAGATAGTGGAAGTTCTGAATTACAGGTTGAGGAGTTTGAATCATTTCTCAGCCCACAGACCTCCAGTGGCTCTCTATCCAAAGTTATAGGGTAGCCATATAATTTCATATCTAATCAGGATGCTTCTGAGAGTGAAAGGAAGCACTATTAATAATTGTACTAGGGGGGCGCCTGGGTGGCTCAGTGGGTTAAGCCTCTGCCTTTGGCTCAAGTCATGATCTCAGGATCCTGGGATCGAGTCCCGCATCAGGCTCCCTGCTTAGCAGGGAGCCTGCTTCCCCCTTTCCCTCTGCCTGCCTCTCTGCCTACTTGTGATCTCTCTCTGTGTGTCAAATAAATAAATAAAATCTTAAAAAAAAATTGTACTGAGCTAACTTTGCTGAGACTGTCCCCAGCAAGTCACCCTGATCATGCAACAAGTCCAGTCTAAGATGACATTTTGATGAAGCCATTCTGCAGGGTGTGTACAAATTGGTACAAACAGAATTTGAGGTTAAGGTGATAGTTTGGGAATGTGATTTAAGGTTCTTCACTTACTGGTGCCTGTATGAATCAAAGAAAGCTTGAGACTACAAAAACTGATAGAGCTGGGATATAACTAACTGGATGTGGGATGTGAGGGAGAAGGAATTACATATCAGAGTTATAAGCTGGGGTGATTAAAAAAATGGTACATAACAATTTAAAAAAATTTAAGCCTTGGGGCGCCTGGGTGGCTCAGTCTTTAAGAAGACATCTGCCTTCGGCTCAGGTCATGATCCCAGAGTCCTAGGATCCAGCCCCACATTGGGCTCCCTACTCAGCAGGAAGCCTGCTTCTCCCTCTCCCACTCCCCCTGCTTGTATTCCCTCTCTTGCTGTCTCTCTTTCTGTCAAATAAATAAAATCTTTAAAAATATATAAATATCTTGAAAAAAAAATCTAGGCCTTGGGATGCCTGGGTGGCTCAGTCAGTTAAGCCTCTGCCTTCAGCTCAGGTCATGATCTCAGGGTCCTGGGATCAACTCCCCATCGGGCTCCCTGCTCAGCAGGGAGTCTGCTTCTTCCTCTCCCTCTCAGACCCACTTCCCCTGCTTGTGCGCACGCACACGCTCTCTCTCTCTGTATCAAATAAATAAGATTTTTTTTTGACAGACAGAGATCACAAGTAGGCGGAGAGAGAGAGGGAAGCAGGCTCCCTGCTGAGCAGAGAGCCGGATGCGGGGCTCGATCCCAGGACCCTAGGATCATGACTGAGCCCAAGGCAGAGGCTTTAACCCACTGAGCCACCCAGGCACCCCTCCCTGTCAAATAAATAAATAAAAATCTTTTTAAAAAAAATCTAGGCCTTTAAAACTGTCATAAAGCCACTGCAATGTAAGAGAAAGGGAATAGACCTGGAAATCAGAAAGACCCATGTTTGGAACTTGGATGTGGCAATCCCTAATACTTGAAATTTAGCTATTGTAACTTCAGTTTCTCCTTTTGTAAAATGGAACAGTAATGTATTTATTTTGGGGCCCAGTCAGTAGAGCATGTGACTCTTCATCTTGGGGTCCTGAGTTCAAGCCCCACATTGGGCATGGGGCCTACTTAAAAATAAAAATAATAGTAATATAATATTTACTTTGAAAGGTTGTTGGGGTGCTTAGTGGTGACATCCACAAAGTGCCTGGTTCTGTGGTCCACATGGTAGGAGAAATAAGAGCAGCTAATGCTGAATGCTTCCTCCCTGCCAGCTGCTAAGTGCTTTGTGTGTAGTAATGGATTTAATCTTCATGACCATCTCAGGTAGCTATTATTGTTCCCAGTTTACAGGTAAGGAAATTGAAATAACTTGTCTAAGGTCAGTGGTAAAGTCCTGGCTCTGTAGCTCTTGTTTTTTAACCTTTCAGCAAATCATAATGCTTATAGGGGTAGCTGCTATTTCTTGTTAGCTTTGCTTTGTTAAATTGAAAGACCGATTCAATATTGTTTCTTAGGTCCAAATGTTTTAGGTAGCAAGCATGAGACCAAACGCCTAAATTTAGTGTCAGATTTGTTCCTCATTCTGACTTATGCCTCACTTGTGACCATCTGTTGACTAACGCTGTTTACAGCCCCCTAACCTGTCCCATCACAGTACCTGACTTTTTGCTGTCCCTACTTCGTTTCACTCTTCTGCACATAGTATAACAATGAACAACCACTTAGCAAACTCTTATTTAATCTTCAAGATTCAGGCTGAACATCATCCAAGAAACCTTTCCTTAGCTACAAATTGTTGCCTTTGTAGAACTGTGGAAGTAGGTTTTTTCTTTCTCTGTACAGAGCATAAAGTCATTTGTGAGCATACCATACCCCTTCCTAGTGCATTACTTCTTTTTTTTTTTAAAGATTTTATTTATTTATTTGACAGAGAGAGATCACAAGTAGGCAGAGAGAGAGAGAGAGAGGAAGAAGCAGGCTCCCTCAAGCAGAGAGCCGGATGTGGGAATCGATCCCAGGACCCTGAGATCATGACCTGAGCCGAAGGCAGAGGCTAAACCCACTGAGCCACCCAGGTGCCCCGTATTACTTCTTTTTATTCTCATTTTCCACTGTTAGGATTATTAATTCCTTAATAGTTTAAGATTTTCAGTATGGGCAGTTTTTTTTTCTTTGTGTTTGTATAAGTTTGAAATTCTATAGGGTAAGTTGTTACCATCCTAGATAATATCCTATTCAGTTTCAACATTTTTCAGTTGAATTACATTTGTGTAACTTACCTCTCTAGACTATAACCTTCTAAAGAGAAAGAGCCATGTTTATCATCATATTTGCATCCTGTATGGTGTCTAGCTCAGGACCTCGGACATAATATGAATTTGGTAATCATTAGAATTCAATAAAATGTCTTAATACACCACTGCTTTATTTGATTTCCTGCAGTAAAAATTATGATTCTATTTGGAAAATAAACATCTTACCTAAAAATCTTCAGAAAAGATAAGTCACTTATCTATATTTTCTGTGACTACAAGTTTCAAATTTCTACATGACCTAGAAGAATAATAAAGAATGAGATATAATTTTCAACTTGAGTAAAATAAGAATTTCTAAGGTACTGGATTTTTTTAAAGATTTATTTATTTATTTCAGAGAGAGAGAGCAAGTGAGCGGTGGTGGGGGCAGAAGGAGAGTGTTGGTTTTTTTTTTTTTAAGATTTTATTTATTATGTCAGAGAGAGAGCGTGCATGCGTGCACAAGGGGGCTCAGCAGGCAGAGGGAGAAGCAGGCTCCCCGCTGAGCAAGGAGCCAGATATGGGACCTGATCCCAGGACACTGAGATGGTGACCTGAGCCAAAGGCAGGTGCTTAACCGACTGAGCCAGCCATGCATCCCTGGATTTTCATATATATTTGTGGCTCTTCTAGTTCTCATTCTTGTGCTACTGACACATGAAACTTCATAATTTGTAAGTCACTCTCAGTCAGGAATGGACTGGTTGCAAGAACAAAATTTTGCTCTTGCGAGTTAAAGTAAGGGGATGGAAGAGGGGAGAGGCTATTGCCTGGATCCAGGGGATATCCTAGTAAATACTGCTAAGCCTTCTAAACTGGAGGTAGGTGTCTCTTTTGTCTCTCACTTTCAAAGCAATGTAATCTCTTAATACCTTATCATCTAGCAATTATGAGTTTGGTGGGCCTGCCTAGATCAAGGTTGGCAGCCCACTGATAGAAGTGCTTAAAGAAAGCAGTGTTGTGGGACACCTGGGTGGCTCAGTCATTAAGCATCTGCCAACAGCTCAGGTCAGCTCAGATCATGATCGCAGGGTCCTGGGATCGAGTCCCGAATGGGGCTCCCTGCTAAGTGGGAAGCCTGCTTCTCTCTCTCCCACTCCCCCTGCTTGTGTTCCCTCTCATGCTCTCCTTCTGTCTGTCATATAAATAAATAAAATCTTAAAAAAAAGAAAGAAGTGTTGTATGTCCTACTTGTCTAAAGAATGTCAAAGATAGCAGAACTTTTCAAATTGGTAGGACTTGGCCCAAGTTTTGGGCCTGGGTTTTATTTAGCTCTAGAAAATGAACTTTGTTGATCTGAAAGTGTATTTTTGTGTATGTGATCTTCCATTTCTCCAGGCTTTTTTCCCTTTTCTTTCCATATTAGCTTTATTAGTTATCAAGCCCATGTCAAGTAAATGCTAAACGAAACTATGCTCTGCATTTTCTACTGTGATTTAAGAAAATGTTTTCTAACATTTAGTAATATGATTAAAGTTTGAAAAATGCAGAAAGATGATAGACCCCCAAATTTGCTACCTCTTACCATCTGCTATAAAAGACCAAAAGTAACAGAAAGTGGGTTTTTACTCCACATAGGTATAATCAGACTTGGAAAACCTATTTCATTGTAAATTTCCTTGTTTCATCTCTTTCTCTTTGCTCTTCCTACCCCCACTCTAAGGTTTTGGTATGTATTTCATAGACCATATATACTTCATTTAAATTACTGTTGAATATAGATTATTTCCAAAAATTTTCTCATAATGCTTTGATGCACAACTTTTTTTTTTTTTTCTTTTTTAGAGAGAGAGAGAGAGGGAGCGAGCACAGGCAGACAGAGTGGCAGGCAGAGGCAGAGGGAGAAGCGGGCTCCCTGCCGAGGAAGGAGCTCAATGTGGGACTCGATCCCAGGACGCTGGGACCATGACCTGAGCCAAAGGCAGCCGCTTAACCAACTGAGCCACCCAGGCGTCCCGATGCACAACTTTTATACATAAAGATTGTCTGTATTTAGGACAATTTCTAAAAGTGGAATTCTTGGGGAGATTTCTGGGGGGTCAGCTGGTTAAGCATCCCACTCTTCATCTCAAGCTCAAGTCTTGGTCTCAGGGTTGAGAGTTAAAGCCTACCTTAAATAAATAAGTAAGTAAATAAATAAATGAGTAAGAATTCTTGGGTCAAACAGTATAATATTTATTACTGCCGAATTAGTTGTTAAAAAGATTTGTTCTGGGGGCCTGGGTGGCTCAGTGGTTTAAAGCCTCTGCCTTCGGCTCAGGTCATGATCCCAAGGTTCTGGGATCAAGCCCCCGCATCGGGCTCTGCTCAGCGGGAAGCCTGCTTCTCTTCCTCTCTCTCTCTCTGCCTGCTTCTCTACTTGTGATCTCTGTTAAATAAATAAAATCTTTTAAAAAATATATTTAAAAAAATGATTTGTACCAATTTATACTGCCACTAACTGCCTCCCTTACCACATTTTTTCCAGTTCTGGCTGTTATACTTCATTTTCGTGTTTGCCACTCTGATTGGCAAGTAATGGTCTCTAGTTGTTTTTTTTTTTTTTTTCCTTTTTTTTGGTCACTTTTTTTTGGGGGGGTGGGTTTTTTAAAAATGGAAAGAGCTTTTACTTTTTTTTTCTTTTTTTTTTTTTTCCCAAGATTTTTTGTATTTGTCAGAGAGAGAGAGAGAGAAGGAACAAGCAGGGGGAGAAGCAGGCTCTCTGAGGAGCAAGGAGCCTGATGAGGGACTCCATCCCAGGACCTTGGGATCATGAACCAAACCAAAGGCAGACACTTAGTGATGCCCCCTCCCCCCCGCCCCCCCCTTTTTTTTTTTTTTTTTTTTTTAAGTAAGCTCTACAGCCCACATGGGGCTTGAACTCAGGATCCTAAGAGATTAAGAGTCGAATGTTCTACCAGTTAAGCCAGGCAGGCACCCCACTAGTTTGTATTTTAATGGCCTTTTTTAAAATGCATCAGTATATATCAGATTAGACCACTCCAAATATGGGCACCTAGGTGGCTCAGTGGGTTGATCCTCTGCCTTCCGCTCCGGTCATGATCTCAGCGTCCTGGGATTGAGCCCGGCATAAGGCTCTCTGCTCAGCAGGGAGATTGTTGTTACCCCTACCCAACCCCCCCCTTTGTCCCCACTGCTCTGCTTACTTGTGATTTCTCTCTCTCTCTCTCTCTCTGTCAAATAAATAAATAAAATCTTAAAAAAAAAAAAAAAAGACCACCCTGGATACGAATGACTAACTCCTTATAGTAAGATTCTTGTAGGATTACTTACTCAGAGTTCATGTTTAATGTTGTTAAATGGTGACTACTGAATTCAAACACTTTCTTTTCCAGACCCTTTAAGATTTGGATATGTCCTTCATATTTGACTGGATTTACAGTGGTTTCAGCAGTGTGCTACAGTTTTTAGGTATGTTGGCTCTTTGTTCTCTATTGTTATCCCATTTAATCCTACTTAAATAAAAGTGCTTATTTGTCTAGAGCCTCTTTATATTATAACCCAGTAGTTGTGAATGTGAACTTAGAAATCATACAAATGTAGTTACTCATTGTGTCACTTGTAAATTATGTAGTTGGTCCACCTTAAGGTTAAGTCCACCTTAACCTTAGTTTCCTTATCTGTAAATTAAAAATAATTCCTACCCCTTAAGGTTACTGATAGGAATATTATTTACGGGAGTAAATAATATTTGATTAGCCAGTTTACCTAAGTGCTTTAGATACTTTATCTCATTTAATACTCACAGGAATTCTCTGCTTTATTTTTGTTACTATAAAATGCACGTTCCAGGGACATCTGGGTGACTCAGTTGGTTAAACGGCTGCCTTCGGCTCAGGTCATGATCCCAGCGTCCTGGGATCGAGTCCCCCATCGGGCTCCTTGCTCGGCAGGGAGCCTGCTTCTCCCTCTGCCTCTGCCTGCCACTCTGTCTGCCTGTGCTCACTCTCTCTGACAAATAAATAAATGAAATCTTTTTAAAAAGTGCACGTTCCATAAAGCACCTTTTATATCATAACTGGTAGCATATAATCTGCTAAATAAGACTTGTATACCCAGCAAATCTGACTAGTGATTTTCTTCTCTTCTAGATTTTATTTTATTTTATTTATTTTATTTTTTTAAAGATTTTAATTATTTATTTGACAGACAGAGATCACAAGTAGGCAGAGAGGCAGGCAGAGAGAGAGGGAGAAGCAGGCTCCCCGCTGAGCAGAGAGCCCGATGCGGGGCTCGATCCCAGGACCCTGGGATCATGACCTGAGCCGAAGGCAGAGGCTTAACCCACTGAGCCACCCAGGTGCCCCCTCTCTTCTAGATTTTAAAGAGGAAAAATGTTAGCATCTCATTCTCTTATTTACACTCTCAGTTTCTCACATTTTCCAGTGAAACAAGCTTTTGATTAACTTTTATGTTCCGATGTATACAATTGTATTATTGTAGTAATTAATGAAGATATTTCTGGTCTTCTATTTTCAAATCATGCCCTAAGTTTAGTCTCCATGTAATCATCATCTTGAACTGGAACAAAGAGAACCATTTCATGTAATTACAGAGTTGTCAACATAATTCCTCACTGGCCACAACCATACTTATGAATTATCATCTTCTATATAAATGGCTCTTTTTCCATAAACATAATTTTAACAAAGGAAATAAATTTTGTTTGGAAAATACACATTTTGTTTGATTACTATGTATTAAAAGGACAAAAATGGGGCTCCGGGGTGGCTCAGTGGGTTAAGCCGCTGCCTTCGGTTCAGGTCATGATCTCAGGGTCCTGGGATCAAGTCCTGCATCGGGCTCTCTGCTCAGCAGGGAGCCTGCTTCCTCCTCTCTCTCTCTGCCTGCCTCTCTGCCTACTTGTGATCTCTCTCCGTCAAATAAATAAAGTCTTTAAAAAAAAAAAGGACAAAAATGTAAGATCAAATTTTGTCAATCTATTTTTATTTCTTTTTTTTTTTTTAAGGATTTTATTTATTTATTTGACAGTCAGAGACCACAGGTAGGCAGAGAGAGAGGAGGAAGCAGGCT
>ML110998.1:0-15785 GCA_003697995.1 Taxidea taxus jeffersonii | reverse complement strand
AACTGGGTCAGAAATAAACATTTTAAACTTCATTATACCAGGATAACCCAGGTTGTAACAGGTTGGTATCTATATCTCAGTTTATAGAAAAATTAATGTCTGCTGAACTATTTTGAAAAAGCAAAATAAATTGCCTCATAAGCAGGAGCAAGAGGTTCATAGGGCTAACAGTGGGAGGCAGTGTAGAGAAATGAAATGAACCAAAGCTTTGGCATCAGGTGTTGTTTCAAATCTTAAATCTAACTTCAGCATTTGAGCAAGTTAACTTTAAGCCTTTGTTCCCCTCTGTAAAAAAGAAGACAATAATATTTACTTAAAAGAGTTATTTTGAGGATTACATAATGTGTAACAGCTTGCTTAATAGTGCCTGCCACAAGATAAGGATTTAGTTCAACCCACTTTAAAGATTAAGGTTGAAACGTTGTATGTGTTCCCTTTTGGAATACTTCTACTACTTAAAAGGATGGTAAGATTGATTGTGATTGCACTGGTTAGAAACAATCTGTGTAGAAATGTTTTAAGAAATATAAATGTCAGGGTGCCTAGGTGGCTCAGTCTGTTAAGCGTCTGCCTTTGGCTCAGGTCATGATCCCAGGGTCCTACGATGGTGTCCTGCATCAGGCTCCCTACTCAGTGGGGAGTCTGCTTCTCTCTCTCCCTCTGCCCCTCCCTCTGCTTTTGCTCTCTCTAATAAATAAATAAAATCTTAAAAAAAAAAAAAAAAGAAATACAAATGTTTAAAAAAGTATTAGTCACAATTCATGATTAAATAAGAAATGTAGTATCCCAGCTCAAGTAAATATGGAAGACAGTCTTCCCCTTAGGATCAGAACTCTTGGTCACTGGGTTATCAAAAGATTAGGACTTAAAAAAAAGATTAGGACTTTAAACAATTTACTTCTTAAGCTTCAGTGTGGATAAAGAATTGGGTATTATTTTGGCATGAACTTATTTAAATGGGTAACCTGAATTACAGTGTCTTATGTCTTTAAAAGATCATTTATTGGCTGAGTAAATATTTTTGGAATTGCTACTATGTTCCCAGTGCTCATGTAATTCCATGGGTGTGAGACAATTAAACACATGAAACATAAAGTTCAATAATACCACATGACCTATTAGAATATTCAGAAGCTGGACATGAACAGTAACAGATGCTGACAAGGATGTGGATCAGCAAGAACTTTCACTCACTGCTGGGACTGCAAAAGGGTACAGACACTTTGGAAGACTGGGTGATTTCTTACAAAACTAGACATACTCTTACCATACAGTCTAGCAGTTGTGCTCCTTGGTATTTATCCAGAGGAGTTCAGAGCTTAGATCCACACGTGAACCTGTACACTGATGTTTTATAGCAGCTTCACTTGTAATTGCCAAAACTTGGAAGCAACCAAGTAGGTGAACAGAGAACTAAACTGGTTTGTCTAGACAATGGAGTATTATTCAGCACCAAAAAGAAATGAGCTATCAAGACATGAAAAGACATGGAGGAAGCTGAAATGCATATTACTAAGTAAAAGAAACCAATCTCAAAAGGCTACATACTGTCTGATTTCAACTATATGACATTCTGGCAAGGCAAAAAGGCAGAAATATGGAGACTAAAAAGATGAGTGGTTGCTAGGCAGTAGGGGAAGGGTGGGATGAACAGGCAGAACATACAGGATTTTTAGGGCAGTGAAAATACTTTGTATGATATTATAATGATGGCTGTATGTTCTTATATGTTTGTCAAAACACAGAATATACAAACTAAGAGTGAGCCGAGTCCTAAGGTAACTCTGGGTGATTACGATGTATCAGTATAGGTTCATTATTGGTTAAAAATGTGCCATTTTGGTGAGTGATACTGGAAATCTCTGTACTGTCCTATCAGTTTTGTTGTAAACCTAAAACTCCTCTGGAAAAAAACCTTTAAAAAATATAAAGCTCAATTTTGAATTTCCCAGTAAATGCCAATCTCTTATAAATTGGTCAATGCTCTTTTTTCTGTCACTTCCTCTATCAGTATTGGTTGATACATCTAAATTATGTGCTTGGGTTTTTTTGTTATTGCTTTAGTTTTAGGCAATCCTGTGAATAGTTTAACCATATTCTCAGGGAAATTTGACAGTGACCTAAACTTTTTATTGAAAAAACCCACTATGATTTTTATTGTCCTAAGTGCTTAATTTTTTATCATCCATGAAAATTCTCTTTAATTTTCCTTTTGGTCCAGCTTCATAAATACATGATGTCAAGTATGTTATGAGTAGTTCTCTAATAGAGGACATTGCTATTTATCCCTAACTTGTCAAGGGAATCAGCATTGTGGTATTGAGACAAGTTTAGGTAACACATTCAATGACTGGGACAAAGTTTAGTTTTGAAATGATTTGAGGGGTGCCTAGGAGGCTCAGTCCATTGAGCATCTGCCTTCAGCTCAGGTCATGAACCTGTGATCACGGTCAGATCCCTCTGCCTACCGCTCCCCCTGGCTTGTGCTATCTCTAGCTTTCTCTCTGTCAAATGAATGAATAAAATCTTAAAAAAAAAAAAAAAAAGACTTGAACTTGAAAATCATGACAGATTTAGAATAGCTCTTCAAAACAAAAAATATACTAGAAATTCAAGCTTATTCAAGCCAATTTATAAAATCTTACAAGTTCAAAATATATTTTCCTTATGTAAATGTTATACTATACTTTTATTTGAAGTCTTTTGCTTGGATAATCTATGTCAGATAGAATTTTGACTAATCGTAGCTCTTACTCTGCAGGATTGTATAAGAAAACTGGTAAATTGGTATTTCTTGGATTGGATAATGCAGGAAAAACAACATTGCTACACATGCTAAAAGATGACAGACTTGGACAACATGTCCCAACGTTACATCCCAGTAAGTATATTCCCATGTACAACATGTTACTTTATCAAGTGATACCAGTTCATAGGCACTAACCAAAAATTTGTCTTTTGGTATTTTTTGGTGTATTATGATCAGGTGATATGATATATTCTTAAAGTAATATAATAAATCATAGCTAACCCACTCCACTCCTAAGAAGTACATTTAGATCTTAAAATAATACACATACCTTTTTTTCAGTTAGTACACCCTTCTTCAGCTAGAGGAATTAAAGTTACTGTCTCAGGGATTATAACATGATTGAGGTCTTTCCAACCAGATATTGCTTAGGCTATAATTTATAGTCACTGTTACCTTGTTTAGATAACCTAAATTTCTTTCAAGTTTTAAAACTGTACTTCTAATCATTATTCTGTGGACAGATTATAGTCTTTTTTTTTTTTTTAAGATTTTTTATTTATTTATTTGTCAGAGAGGGAGAGAGAGCGAGCGAGCAGAGGCAGAGGCAGAGGGAGAAGCAGGCTCCCTGCCGAGCAAGGAGCCCGATATGGGACTCCATCCCAGGACAATGGGATCATGACCTGAGCCGAAGGCAGCTGCTTAACCAACTGAGCCACCCAGGCGTCCCGGACAGATTAGAGTCTTACACTTTGCTAGTGAGTCTCAATTTATTAACCAGTCATTTCTCGACTCTGAGAAACCTCAACAAAGTATCTGTTATAAACACCATAGAATTATTCCAAAAAACAGATTCCAAAAGGGCACATACGGATACATTTATAGAAAGTTTTTGAACAATTTGAGAAATAATTTACTGTGGTTTCTTTAAGAAAGACTGCCTGGGGGCGGCTGGGTGGCTCAGTGAGTTAAAGCCTCTGCCTTTGGCTCAGGTCATGATCTCAGGGTCCTGGGATCGAGCCCTGCATCGGGCTCTCTGCTCAACAGGGAGCCTGCTTCCTCCTCTCTCTCTGCCTATCTCTCTGCCTACTTGTGATCTCTGTCTGTCAAATAAATAAATAAAATCCTTAAAAAAAAAAAAAAAAAGACTTTAAGAAAGACTGCCTGAATGACATTAACAATGACTCTGTAAATCACTTACTAATACATACCATCCAGTAAGTATATAAGGTTATATCATGGTACTATTTGAGAAAGTAAAGTTGATGTTAAAGTGACAAAATTATTAGAATAGAAGCCTAACTTAAATACCTGTGACCTTCTGTCACTTGAAAAGACTATGAATCAAGTAGACATAAAGTTTTGTTTTGTTTTTTAAAGATTTTATTTATTTATTTGACAGACAGAGATCACAAGTAGGCAGAGAGGCAGGCGCAGAGAGGGAGAAACAGGCTCCCTGCTCAGCAGAGAGCCCGATATGGGGCTTGATCTCAGACCCTGGGATCATGCCCTGAGCTGAAGGCAGAGGCCTAACCTACTGAGCCACCTGGTGCCCCTAATTTTATTTTTTTAAACATCTAGTTCAAAAACAAGCTAATCACAGGTTAATTATTAAATAATGAGTGTAGACCTGGGACACCTGGGTGGCTCAGTTGGTTAAGCGGCTGCCTTCGGCTCAGGTCATGATCCCAGCGTCCTGGGATCGAGTCCCACATCGGGCTCCTTGCTCGGCGGGGAGCCTGCTTCTTCCTCTGCCTCTGCCTGTGCTTGCTCTCGCTCTGTCTTTCTCTGACAAATAAAAATAATAATAATAATAATGAGTGTAGACTTAAATAATGAATATAAAGTTGAGCACTGGACCAGAAAGTAGATAATAATATGATAGTTATTTAATTCAGTAAATATACAGAGAACAAGGAAGGAGAACAACAAAAACAAAGTACTATTTTATCAATAAAACTCTTAGAGAGTTGGAAAAGGAAGATTTCATAAAATTGATACATCTTTTTTTTATATTAGGACAAGAGTGGAGCTTGGCAAATAAGATTCTGCTATAAGAACAATACTATTAAAGAAAAAATGATAATTGTGAAGTTGAGTATATAAATTGTATGCAAAAACAGTTGGAAGATACTACAGAGTGGTGTGGTATTATATTAGATGTAAGTCAGTTAAAAAAATTTTTTTAAAGATTTTAAGTAATCTGTACACCCAACATGCGGCTTCAGTGTATAACCCTGAGAACAAGAGTTGCATGCTCTATGAAGTGAGCCTGCCAGGCACCCCCATTTTTATATTTTTGATATTGCTCTCCTTTATTCATCAAATATTTATTGAGCACCTACTTTATGTCACACATTGTTCAAAGCACAAGGAATAAAAGCAGTGGCACAAAACAGTTGCCATCTCAACCTTCCTGCCGTTCTTATTCATTTTATCTTAATATTTTTCATTAATCAAGAACATATGTGAAAAAGGTAATATGTATCTACCCTATGATCTGACAGTTCCATTGCTAAGTATTTATCAAGAAGAAATGAAAATATATATTCACCGAAATCTTCGTACAAGAATATTTATACCAGCTTTCTTTGTTATAGCCCCAAACTGGAAACAGCGCAGATACCCATCCCCACCAAAAGAATAAGTGACAAAATTCTATTCAATAAGAAATAGGGGGACGCCTGGGTGGCTCAGTTGGTTAAGCGGTTGCCTTCGGCTCAGGTCATGATCCCAGCATCCTGGGATCGAGTCCCACATCAGGCTCCTTACTCAGCAGGGAACCTGCTTCTCCCTCTGCCTCTGCCTGCCACTCTGCCTGTGCTCGCTCCTGCTCTCTCTCTGACATAAATAAATAAAATCTTAAAAAAAAAGAAAAGAAATAGGAAAAACTGTTATATACAGTATATATTGTGATGCTTGGAAGAAGATGATCACAAAAGTTACATACTGTATGGTATCATTTATATGAAATTCTAGAACAGGCACAACAAACCTGTGGTGATAGAATTCAGATTATTCCTAGGAGTGGACAGTGAGTGGGAAAGGGCAAACTCCCTGGGATATTAAAAGTTTTCTGTGTCTTACTCAAACTGGGACATTTTATAAAGTAGGGAGTGTATTAGTATATTAGGGATTGTAACCATAAAGGTAATTTCAAGTTACCTCAATTTCAAATTACCTTTATGGTAATCCAAGGATTATATTTACCTTATGGAAAGGAACACACTTTGAACACGGATTATATTGGTTCATTCAGTTGGGAGTCTACATAAAGAATTTTTTTTTTAAGATTTTATTTATTTATTTGTTAGAGAGAAAGAGAGAGCGAGCACAGACAGAGTGGTAAGCAGAGGCAGAGGGAGAAGCAGGCTCCCTGTCAAGCAAGGAGCCCGATGTGGGACTCGATCCCAGGACGCTGGGATCATGACCTAAGCTGAAGGCAGCCGCTTAACCTAACTGAGCCACCCAAGCGTCCCTACATAAAGAATTTTTTTTTTTTGAGACAAGTGGTTCTTTTTTTTTTTTCTTTTTAAGATTTTATTCATTCATTTGTTAGAGAGAGAGAGAGAGCGCACAGGCAGACAGAGTGGCAGGCAGAGGCAGAGGGAGAAGCAAGCTCCCTGCCAAGCAAGGAGCCCGATCCCAGGACACTGGGATCACGACCTGAGCCGAAGGCAGCTGCTTAACCAACTGAGCCACCCAGGCGTCCCCCTACATAAAGAATAAGAAATTACTCTGGGGCCTCAGCAATGGTAATGAATAGTTAAAATTATACTGAACCTTTCATTATAAATGTAGAGAAATTGTAGGGAAAAAGTTCTGCTTTTGCTCTGGGGCAGTAAGAGCATCTGGAATTATCCCACTGTAAGCAGCTAGAAAACTGGACAAACATATATACTACAACTGTTTTCAGAACTGGACAATATCTAACAGAGGACTATGATTCCTGAGAGAAGGAACACAAACCTTTCTTTATTCAAGTTTTATCACAGAGATAATCTTTAGACCATGGTGCAGGGAGAAATCATCCAAACATAACCCAGTAGCCTTGCTGAACTGAGACAGAGACTGAGGTGATGAGAATTGGCATAATACCAGAGAGGAAGGAGCTCTACAGAGAAAGAACTGCAGAAAAGTTCATGGCTAAATACCAATCCGTGTGCATAGGGTAAAACTCTTCCATGGCCAATCAAAGAACAATTTCTGGAGAAAGAATAATTGTAGCAGAGCTGTTTACCAAATAATTCTCAGAGCTCACATGCACCCAGGAATCACTAATATTCCCACCAGCCGCAAAGGAGAGACCTGGCATTCACTAGAGACTCCAGAAGGGCCATACCTTAATAATGGGGCAGAAGTACCGGTAAAGACAACTGTAACCTAACAAACTTAAAAACTGATCTGCAAGCAATGTAACTGTCTGCCAGCACAAAGTCCACCTCACTTCAAAAGAATACAGTGAAATCCAGCATCGAGTCAAAAATGACTAGACATGCAAAGAAGCAGTAAAGTGTGACCCAAAACCAGGAGAAAAATCAATCAGTAGTGATAGACCCAGAAGTGACTAAGATCATGGAATTAGCAGATGAGGATGCCAAAAGAGCTGTGATGAATGTGCTCACAGACTGAAGGAAAACATGGAAGAATGAGGAAAGAAATGGAAGATACAAGACAGAACCAAGTGGAAACGTCTACAAATGAAAAAATAGTAACTGAAGTGAAATTTTCACTACTTAGGATTAACAACAAAATAATGCCAGTACTGCAGAAGCAAGGATCAGTGAACTTAAGTCAACATAATAGAAACTTATAAAATGAAGCACAGAGAAAAGTGAAATGAACAGATACTCAATGACTTGCAGGAAAATGCGAAGCAGTCTAGGGCGTATGGGTGGCTCAATGGGTTAAAGCCTCTGCCTTTGGCTCAAGTCACGATCCCAGGGTCCTAGGATCAAGCTCCACTTCAGGCTCTCTGCTCAGCGGGGGGCCTGCTTCCCTCTCTCTCTGCCTGCCTCTCCATCAAGTAGATGAATAAAATCTTAAAAAAAATACAAAGCAGTCTAGCCAACCTATACTTGAAGTCCTAGAAGAGGAAGGGAGGGAGGGAGCAGAAAAAAATTTGAAGACATCATAGCAAAAATTTTTATTGCAACTGTGTTTATCATTAAAGACTGCCGTCACTTGGTAATATGACAGCCATGAGAGAAAATTTCCCTGGTATCATCTAAGATGAATTACAGGAAAAATTATTAGGTTGGAGCAGTTACTTGAATTCACAGCAAATAATTATCTGAATAGTTAATGTTTTCAGCAGGAGAAAGAGAGAAGGAAAAAAAATGTTGGATTTGTGGAGGTTAGTGAATACTAGAATATTATCTTGACTTGTGTTATGTTGTCAGTATAAATTGAAGTATATCTAATTACAACAAATTCTTGTATTAATGCCTTAATGTTTGATTTGAACTTATTTGCAGTTAATCAAATATTAAGTAGCAATATATACCATGAATGGATATCTGATTTTCTTATAAGAATATATGATTTTCTTGTCATATTGTTATTTAGCTTCAGAAGAACTAACCATTGCTGGCATGACCTTTACAACTTTTGATTTGGGTGGACATGTTCAAGGTAAGATTCTATTACTCTTATAGTTGCTCTATTTTAGTTTAATAAAAACATGGCCATTAGTTTCTAGTTCATGAAATCTTGTTCTATTCAAGGAGGGCAGAGTACACTTAAAATTTAAGAATTATTACCACCAGATAAGCTTTAAACCAAAGTGATTTTCATGATACTCCTGGTCAGTTTAAGTCTTAATTGCTTTTGGTATAAAGCACATAACCTAAATTTAGCCTCTGTCCTCTGCTCCAATCCACATTTCACTGTCATAATCATGTTATGATATTACTGCTCTGTATTAAAAACTTTCAATGGCTGACCTATAAAATGGAAGCCAAATTCGTTGACCTGGCATTTGGGATCTCTATAATCTGATCACAGTTCATTTTTTGAGTCTTTATTTTCCCCTATTCCCTTTTCTATTCTCTGTTCTCCAACCAAACAAAACCCTCTTGGTGTTCTTCCCCTCTGTGCTTTTGCTCATGCCATTCCCATCTGCACACAAGTAACCCACCTTCAGGGCCCAGTGTAAGTGTGGCTACCTCCCACTCTCACCTGGGAATGCTCTTAATTATATTTCCATGGTGCTTAGTGCATTTGTGTAAATGTCTACAAGTTTGGAAAAGACTGTGTTATCTCCTCTACTAAACTTTCAGGAACTAAAGTCTATTTCTTATGTTCCCCAAAAGACATGACAGTACCCAGCACATGGTAATTCATAAATAGTAAATATTACAAAGTTGGTGGGCATTCTAAAGCTCCTGTGACAAATAGTTGAAAAGATTTCGGTGGTTGTGGCTAGTGAATGCACATTTGAGACATTATAATTATTTGAAGTATATATGAAGTACTCCAGAATACAATGGTTAGAGAGAATTGGAACCTAATAGAGTCTGAGGCTTAATTTCTGTGTTGTTTTTAAGATTTATTATAAAACTGAAGTCAGTAAAAAGTTGCTTACTCCCAAGGACCCCTAAAACTTCTCTAAAAAAAACGTCTTGGGGGATGCCTAGGTGGCTCAGTTGGTTAAGCGGCTGCCTTCAGCTCAGGTCATGATCCCAGCGTCCTGGTATCAAGTCCCACATCGGGCTCCTTGCTAAGCAGTGAGCCTGCTTCTCCCTCTGCCTGCCACTTTGTCTACCTGTGCTTGCTCCTGCGCTCTCTCTCTATCTGACAAATAAATAAATAAAATCTTAAAAAAAAAAAAAAAAGTCTTGGAAAAATTACCCTAAAAGTTTTGTTGACTTTAGTTAATTTCTGTTATAACAGTTTGCTTTTATTATTTTAACTTAACAAATCTGTACCCACTAATTTCCTTTTTTCACTGACTCCGAATTTATCAGTGGCAAAGTAACTGCTAAACTTGAAATGTCAAAAAATGAATATTGCATATAAATAAATTTTAAAAATAGTGGCAGTCATCCAATGAACTTAATGTGCATCATTGTCCATTGGTAGCAAATAATAATTCCATTTCTAACTTGGGAGAACTGGAGCAGAGTAAAATATTTGCTTGCTCACATCAAGGAAAGCCTCCCTTGGTCCTCTGAAAAGATTTGGCAACCCTGGGTTAAAGATGAACTTGAGTATATAGTGAAGTGGTAGCAGCTAAGGGATAATTTAACTTGGTATCTTGTTGGACTCTTCCATCAAACCATCTGCTAGGTTTGACCGGCAAATAAAATCTAACTCCTGATTGTTTTTGTTAGCTCGTAGAGTGTGGAAAAACTACCTTCCTGCTATCAATGGCATTGTATTTCTGGTGGATTGTGCAGACCATGAAAGGCTGTTAGAATCAAAAGAAGAACTTGATGTAAGTTAACTAAAACTAAACGTAGCTCAATCACTCTGGTAAGCTTAAGGAAATAGGTTGGAGATCTAAGTATCAGAGTGCAGCTTTTCTGTAGTCTCTGGTACAACTCCTGGCAATTTATGGAGCTCAGTGGTTAACTCCGCTTAGAACACAGAGACAGTAGCTTGGAGTAATTGTAGCTATTGAGGACATACTAGCACAGACTTTCTTCCTGAAGACCTAAGCTCACTCTGTGCAGTGTACCTTTGTAGTATATTTCATGTCTGCGGCATACCTGGAGTCCTTGGTCTTGAGTCCCTGGTCATCCTAGATGCCATTTTCTTTGGGAGTTGGCCAGAACCTGGAAACGGTATAACATACTATCTTAGACACCACATCTACAAGTGAGTGGAGGCATGTGTAGCCACTACTCTTCCCCCTCTCCCAGGTCAGATAATTCAAAGTGGCTCAAGATCAGCCGGGAAGGCCAGGGCTTGATCTGGAACCACAGAGAAAGCAGTGATTTGACCTGACTGTGCCTCTGTCCAGAGCAGGCAAATAATTGTTCATGTGGCAAAGTCCAGGTAGGTTCTGTGGTCATGGAACAGGGTCAGGGATTTCCTAACTACCTACTTTGTGCCAGGCATGTGTATATTTTATCATTTAATTCCCAAATCAACTCCATAAGGTAGGTGCTACTATTCTCAATTCTCTTTGAACTTCATTGAGGCTTATTTGTCCAAGATCTCACAATTCATAAGCAATAGAACTAGAATTGAAACCAGGTCTGCTTACCTTCAAAGTATTTGTTTTAGAGTCCCTTAGTGATTCACAGAATGAGCAGCAGAGTTGAGCATTTACACACGGAGCATACAGTTTCTTTGAGCTCACTTTTTTGTGTGTTTTTAAGGTTTTATTTTTTTAACTCCTCTCTCCACCAAGCTTGAGGCTAAAACTCACAAGGCTCAGATTAAGAATTGCAGGTTCTACTGACTGAGCCAGCCAAGCGCCCCTGATCTTACTTTCAAATGTACAAAAAGTTTGTCAGAGAAATTTGGCAGAACTGACATGCTATGGTAGAGAATGAGTCCTTGAAACTCATTGGTATCTTGTCATAAGGAGATCTTCATATAGTTTTATATCAACATCTTGTCTTTTGTTTTGTTTCAGTCACTAATGACAGATGAAACCATTGCTAATGTGCCCATACTAATTCTTGGGAATAAGATTGACAGACCTGAAGCCATCAGTGAAGAGAGGTTACGAGAGATGTTTGGTTTATATGGTCAGACAACAGGAAAGGTAAATAAAACAGTTTTTTTTTTTTTTTTTACTAGTGTGAATATTTCATTTGACAGTGTAAAGGTCTTTCAATTTAATGTCTTATTTTTACCTTCTGAAATAGTTTAATTCCAGTATTAGCACTAACAGTAATCATGGTGATTAGTCCAACTGGCGGTCTGCCTTTTTTTTTTTTTTTTGAGGTATAACTGGTATGTAATGTTAGTTTCAAATATACAACAAAATGTCTTTTTAAATTACTATTGTCCAGGGACGCCTGGGTGGCTCAGTGGGTTAAGCGGCTGCCTTCGGCTCAGGTCATGATCCCAGCGTCCTGGGATCGAGTCCCACATTGGGCTCCTTGCTCGGCAGGGAGTCTGCTTCTCCCTCTGCCTCTGCCTGCCTCTCTCTGCCTGTGCTCGCTCTCTTTCTCTCTCTCTCTCTAACTAATAAATAAATAAAATCTTAAAAAAAAAATTACTATTGTCCAACTACATATGCCCATTATTTTTTTTTTTTCCATAAAAACTCATTTGTACATTTGGGTCTTTAAATGTCTTTATATGTTTTCTTCCTACCACTGAATGAAACCTTTTCTTGGGAATAACAAGAATGTCAAAACTCATGCTTATGGGAAACCAAATGAAAACTTTCAAAGTTTTATTTGTCATAGATTTTCAGAATTAGCCCCCAAATAATATACTTAAATGTTTAAGCATTCCAGTAGTGTATTTAGACCCTGAGTTCATCAGATAAAAATAAAATGTAAATTTGAACATAGGATTGTTGGGGGATTTTCTGAACATAATACTTTTTTAAAAAGATTTTATTTATAGGAGAGAAGGAAAGTGTGCATGAGGGGTTGGGGGAGGGAGAGGGAGAAGCAGACTCCTTGCTAAGCAGGGAGCCCCATGCTGGGCTGGATCCCAGGACCCTGAGATCATGACCTGAGTGGAAGGCAGATGCTTAACCAACTGAGCCACCTAGGCACCCCTGAACATAATACTTTATAATAAGCTTCAAAATGCGCTATTTTTGCAGTCAATTTTTACTAGTATTTGTATGAGGGAGAGACCTTGGTATAGAAAAATCTCAGAATATACAAACAATATTTCCTTGGTTTATATGTATTTCTTTCAGAGTAGAGAAATACTGCATTGTTTTGCAGGAGACTCTGGTGTTAGGGTAGACTTTAGTCTGTTTTCAGTGTCTTCTTTTCAGTAAGTCAACTCCCCATTTTTAGGAAATGCCTTGTTTAGTCATAAACCTCCTCAGAAATGTTTGTCTTTAATATTAGTGAAGCCCGTTTGGGCAACTTAAATTTTTCCAAGTCAAAGATTATTTTCATTTTTATGTGCCTCACAAACTCCCCTCTTTCCCACTGAGTGAGAGAAGGAGGTTTCTTGTGTGCCTAAGGCACTTGTCTGCCCAACACCCAAGGCTTAAGCACAGTCACCCTTTGTTCTGAGATGTAGAAGCTGCAATTCAGCTGTAAAGTGTAGCTTTTATTTCATAAAGAGGTCACCCATCATAATATAACGTCTGTCTTCCCTTCTAGGGCAATGTATCTCTGAAAGAACTGAATGCCCGACCCTTAGAAGTTTTCATGTGCAGCGTGCTCAAAAGGCAAGGTTATGGAGAAGGTTTCCGTTGGATGGCACAGTACATTGATTAACAACCACTTGCATCGGTTCCAGGTCTCACCATTCAGGCCTACTCAGAGATTTGATCCACTCAACATGCATAACTTGAATTCAATAGACTTTTGTTGGTTAGAAAACAGATTTTTTTTTAGATTATTAATATTCTATCAACTTAATTTGAGTGCAAATTGAAAACTGATTCAAGTTTGAGTATCACAATGTTAGCTTTCTAATTCCATAAAAGTAGTTTATACAGTTTATAATCTGACATTATCCCCAGTGCCATTTATAAAGAACAACTTTCCAGCAGTACATTTGAAGCACTTTTTAACAACGTGAAGCTACAAATACAAACCATGTTTAAAAGCTCATCATGTTAAAATTTTTATGTACTATTTTGGAACTAGTTTTTAAATTTTAGATTATATGTCCACCTATCTTAAGTGTACAGTTAATAATTAGGTTATTGATGATTGCATGAGGCCTTACAGTTTTCGATAATATTTTTTCTTATGCAAACGTCATGCAATAAAACACACCCTGATGTTTGGCATCTCTGTTGGACAGGTGTTTTCATTTTAATGTGTCTTATCTAGCTAGTATGCTCTGACATTTTGAGTATTTAATAACATACGTATGAGGGGGTTGTGAGGCAAGGAGACCACTTCAGAATTTTTAGGATAATGTGTAAGTCTCTAGAAGCTTTTGCATTTACTGGGAGACACACTGTGTTTGGTTCCACCTTCCACCACATTTCTCTCTGCATCGTGTGTATTTGTTACAGTAATGCTGCCATGATTAATGCTGATGGGATCCACCTCCTAGTTTCTGTGGGATCGGTCTTTTGAAAAAAGCACATCTTCTGGTACAACACAGGGTTAATTTGGGGTTTGATAGGCCTATAGCTCCATTCCACTTCTCTGCTTCTTAAGTGTTCTAACTTACGGGTGCCCAGTTTGGTCATTTGTGCCTTTTCACCAAAAGTAGTGATGGGCACCAGTCTCCCCACATTTAGAGGTACTCCCCACTCCCTTTACATAATGGTGCAACAAGTAGTACAGCACCTTGTGTGTAGTTTCATTGTAGAGGCCTGTATGTGTGAGGAGAAAGGAAGCCTGTTCTGCCCTCTGAGCTGCGTGGGGATTCTGGTCCTGTCCTATAGCTCTTTTGCATTGTTTGGCATATTTTGGCATATTTTATTTCTCAGTAGAAATAAACGAATGCTTGTGTTCAATTTTCTTTTTTCTTAATTGCTGTAAGCTCTTACTTTATAGCACAAAGTCTTTTGTTTTTACAAGTAATGCCTGCCGTGTGATAGCATCTACAAGCCTCACTGAAGATTAATGTTTTAGATAGCTTTTAAAGCACTTTAGTTTTCTAAGAAATTGAGTAATTCTTTTCCACCAAGGTTCTGAGATTACTAAAATAAGCTGAAAGATAAGTGCCAAATATGTATTTTTATTTTTTTTCAAATATGTATTTTTAAAGACTCAAACTTAAGAGAGTTAGTTCTCTCTTGGTTATAAACAAGGATTTTATAGTATATTTAACTAGTTCCATTGAGAATAGATTGCTCCATTCCATCAAGAATAATTTTAGTATCAGAATTAGTGTTTTCTTTAGCTTTTTTCCAAATCAGTTACTCTAGTTCTATCATTAATAATGGAACATCTGAGACAGATTAAGGATTAAGGGATATGACTGGAAGGAATCACCAGTTAGCTAAATCAACAAGGTCATTTCAACATGACCTCTAGTTTTAGTAATATGGCTCTTCTGTTTCACTTTAACCTTTCTTTCAAATGAAAATAAGAGTTTCATCCCTGCTTAGAATCATCACTAGCATCATGGGGAAAGGAGGAGATGACATACCAACCCATTGGTTTATTTTGCCAGGTGTAATTCAGGTACTCACTTTTAGGGGCACCTCACTGGCTCATTTTGTGGAGCATGTGACTCTTGACCTTGGGGTTGTGAGTTCAAGCCCCACACTGGATGTAGAGATAACTTAAATGAATGAAAAATAAATCAAGTACTTGTAATATCGTGACTAAACAGAACTAGGCCTTATTAAAAGTAACTATCTCTTGTTGGTATCTGTCTTGAGCACCTACAAGGACATTGGATTTTCTTCACATATTTCCTTATATTGGGATATTGTGAAATCAATTACTTGTGTCATAAATTGTATCTCTGAAGTGGAGAAATGCTTTCTGGTACAAAATATATCATTCCAGAATTCTCATTCTAGTACTGACACTGGAATCATAGAATTAAAGTCAGTTGTGGACCACAACTAAACTGTGGCTATTTTCCCAATGATGTGAGATTCTTATGACCTGAATGTTCAGAAATGAAGCTGCACATAGCAGTAAATGGCTTTCCCCCCAGCTCCGGGGAGATGGGCCCTAGTCATTGGGCTTACCATCTCACTCTTCCAGCTCCTCTGAACACATCCATTGAGTCACTGCTCCCCTTCAAGAGAAGCATATTAAGAGAATTGCAAGAAACAGTAGAAGTACATGGGGAAAACATGTACTCTCTACATGCTTGTGCAAGTACATGCACCTCTTCAGTATTTTGAGGGTAAATGGTAGCATTGGGGACATAGATTAATTTTGTACCTTTTACCATAAGTTGGGAAAATGTATACAAGATTGGATTCCATATAAATCAGGCACTGCTCAAAAGATAC
>RCUC01165771.1:0-53757 GCA_003697995.1 Taxidea taxus jeffersonii | reverse complement strand
ATGATTATATAATTATACATAATTATATAATACATACATATATGCAATATATACATATATAATACATTATAATAATTTAATACTGTATTTAATAGCTATATAATTATGATATAATATAATTATATATGATTATATGTAATTATGTAATCGTATATATATAATATATAATACGGATATATAATTATATAGGATTATATATAGTTATGTTATAATAATACGTTATAATAATGTATTATTAAATACAGGAGAAATCTGTTCAGTAATTGACATCCTATGAGAAACCTCATGTCTATCATGATGTCCAGTATCCGAGGGCTCCCGTGGACATTTGCACGTGGTCTCCAGTCTTCTCTACAATGTCACATGGATTTCAGCTGAAGAACAATCAGACCTGATAATTTTACCTGCTGTTTCCTCCACATTTACGGAGTTCTTGTTCTGCACGTACCTGCTGTGTTCCACGATGCTTCCTCCCGTCACCGTGGCAAGATGGAACACGTCAATCTCCTCTGCACACAGGAAGTATGTGGGGAATCCTGCAAGTTCTGATGGCAGTTTGCAGAGTAGGAAGCGAACTTAGTTCGAGAAGTTCAGGTAGTGCTCTAGGGCTGTGTACGCTAAAGCAAATTATACTCAAATAGAAATAAGGAGAGAAACGGAATGGGCACTTTAGAAAGTCTTAGGAGATTTGGGGAAAATGGTTTTGGGGGCAGAAAAGAAGGGATTGTGGTTGCCTGAGGGGTGCCAAGCTTTGGGAAGTGATGCATTTGGCAAGGAAGTTTAGAAAGTTCTGTGGAGGGACGCCTGGGGAGCTCCGTCGGTGAAGTGTCTGCCTTCAGCTCAGGTCATAATCTGGGGGTCCTGAAATCAAGTCCCGCACTGGGTCCCTTGCGCAGGAGGGAGCCTGCTTCTTCCTCTGCCTGCCGCTCCCCCTGCTTGTAAGCAATGTCTCTCTCAAGGAAATAAATAAATGCATAAGAAAACAGTGGCATGACCCGCCGGGGAATCCATATGCACCTTCCCCCAGGGAGGCTTGAATTTGAATTTATGTGCTTTTCCAGGGCTTTGGAGCTGAATGCCCATATTGTCCTGGATGCAATTCTTGCTGGGGCAGACTCTCAGAGCGGTGGGCATTTTCACGCAGGTTCTAAGTCCAAGAGTATTCTCCAAGGCCAAGTCGGCAAGGACACCAAGCTTGCCTTCTGCTGATGGGTGAGTGCGTCTTGGTTGCCTCCCAGGGCTGCAGCGGAGGCTGACTTGAAATCCGATGACCCGCGGGGAGACATAGGTGTAAGGTCTCCATCCAAATTGTCGACACCCCGGGACACGGCCCGAGTGCAGAGGTGGGAAGAGACCGGGGCTATCCTGGGTGGCGAACGCGTAAATCCCCTCTGAGCTAGTCCTTATGGAGCCCAGGGGATCATCTGTGTAAACCAACACAACACACACATTTTCAGTGACATTGATTCTATATCCAACCGACTGCCCTCTCGTCAACCTGTGGTGTCCAAAAGAAAACGTTCTCCACACCCTGATTTCCAGCCAACCAAACCGTTGGGATCTTAAGTCCTCATCGATCGTAAAGTCGTCACCCAACTTGCTATCTTTGGAACTTTCTACGTTCTCATTTCCAAAGCCGGCAAGGGATGTAGATCTTGGGGTCCTGCCGAGGTCACCTTTGCTCAGGATGAGTAAGTTCATGGCCGTCTCGGGGAGTTAAAGGTCGGTCATCTGGTTTGAGAGCTTGTATGCGGTCCTTACTACAATTCTCACACAGAGACCGACCCAAACTTGGTGTGATTTCAAGTCCAGAACAGACACTAAGGGTTATCGAGTATTATTATTATTGTACTTACAGGAAAATCATCCAATTGTGATCATTTTTCACAGTTTTACTCCCACTCTCTGAAAATCGGTAAGATGGGCAAACTGGAATCGTTTTTCTCACCCCTTCCTCCATTTTAATCCAGCAAAATGCGTGTCTTTTCTCCACTCCCTTTCCCACGTCGGCCAAAGAGAGGAGGAAGGATTAACACGGGCAGCCTCGTTTTCATCATTTCTCGACTTTCCCGAGCGTTTTCTTACCAGAACCTGAGGGTGTTTTCACTTCTGTGATACTCCTATGAAGAAACAAAGTTGTAGAAATACAGGAGCATTGAATGCATCCCGCCCATGTCTGCGGTTGTGTGAGGATACTCTGTATCTAAATCGTGGTTTCACGCCCTGCTTCCAGTAAAGGAAGGGTAGCATCGCGTCTCTGAGGGCTGAGTTTCACGGACAGAGACTAAATGCAATTTTGCAAACCATTGCCGCCATCTGAAGGAGAAAATTGACTTCCTTTCCGCTGTCATGATCTTGTCCTTTCTTGGCTCTCTTTTCGCTTCCCCGTGCTTTCGTCGGGGATGTTTAGGCCGACCTTGGAGCTCCTCGACGATGTTTTCACATACACACCGAGGTAGAGAACTCGATCCCCGGGGGGTTGCAGATCTCCATGATCGCACATCCTAGTAGATGATGCCGGTCTCCTCTGGGGCAGGTAGCGTCTTGGATCTGTCTCGATTTTCCACGGTGTTAGCTCAGTATCTGACACCTGTTACATACCCGCTAGATGTTTAGTACGTAAAATAACCCGTTTGATCAATTAAACCACAGGAGGGGGAAAAAATGCAGAAAAGGAGATAGAAGATAATTTATATGTAAATGTGAACATGGATCCTTTCGGTTGCCTTTATCATTTTCGTATTCGAACATCATTAGGATTGCTACAGGAAATTAGTCAATATGTTCCACTGAGTTCTTCTAGTTTCCTTCTGTGATGCCTTATGGATTCTCAGGCTGATGGGAAAAGTTCAATTGTCGAGAATTTAGGGGACGACCGTCGTTAGCACAATTGTGACATGAGCAATTGTGTCTTCCTTGTTGTTTCTCTTGAAACGTGTTAAATAAATTAATCTATCCACGAGTGACTTCTCAGGGAGAGAGAACATTAAAACAGAGTATGCCTATCCTTCCAGAATCTAGGTTTAAAGGTGCTACATAAAGATTTGAGAAACCCAGAAATACGGGATTTGTGGAAAATAAATTTGGGGCCTGACTATTACACAAAACTCCCCAGATAGTTCTCTGAATGCATTTCCAGCTTCTGAAATCTGCTCTACGTACATGGAAAAGGTCCACTTAAAGACTGAGCCAAGTTTTGTGTTTTTAGTGATCTCATATACCGGAATGACCTAGCATTGGGGGACATGTATTATTAACTGTGTAGACGGGGGTTTGGAAAAACACATATTGTGAATTCTTCCTCCCAGGAGAGTATCTCGAACATGGTTTTTGATCGATGGCATGCATGATTTCACGTATCGTGCGCTTGGGTTAACATTCACATCAAATTGTTAATATTCACATGTGCACGGGTCCCGTGAAAGACGGAACACGAGGTGTTCTTTGGATGTCCCTTGTTGCTCTGGTTCTCAGGTAACATACAGGATTGAAGAGCTACTGTTTGGTGATCATTAGTGCACATTTTATCTCTTGCTATTTCCACCAGTGATTATCTTTTGACACTCAGGACTACCTGGAAAATATCGAAAGAACCTAGGACACGTGCTCCCGTTCCCGTAAGATCACTTGTGACCATAAAAGACCACTCAACGTGGACCCTTTGACAATGTTCATCTACTATCCCCAAGTAATATTTTTAAAAATCGAGATGTGTTTCCCAAAAAAATAGAAGAATGTGTGAGAACAAACGTGTTTTTCCCTACACTTGACCTTGTTTTCATCATGTGAAGGGCCCGTATATGGCCACGTGAGGACTGTGTCATGCATAGTTTCAACTGGGGTCGATGGTAGATAGAATGATGGAACTCACGTCAATATGTGTTTGAGCTGGTACGGCAACATTAGAGTTTGTTTGGTAAAAACAAGAGTGGAAAATGCCTGTTCATTCCCTTCCAAGAGTCTCTCTTAATCCTTTGAGATTGAAATCTTTCTATTTCAATGTCCTATTAGGTCCCATCCTTACTCCCTATCATTAACTGGTCATCGATTTCCCAGGATTCTTTTTTTTTTAAGATTTTATTTATTTATTTGACAGAGATCACAAGCAGGCAGAGAGGCAGGCAGAGAGAGGAGGAATCAGGCTCCCTGCTGAACAGAGAGCCTGATGCGGGACTCGATCCCAGGACTCTGAGATCATGACCTGAGCAGAAAACAGAGGCTTAACCCACTGAGCCCCCCAGCACCACGAGCTCCTAGGTTTCTTATTGATGGTTTTGCATGGGATTCAAATAATTATCTAGGATCATTTTGAAAGTCTTAATAAAATCCTGGTTTTTTGGACAAGCTTGAAATTGATTTATAACAGGATGTCAATATTTAGACATCTGTCAGTCCTACAGAAGCTAATTGATAGAAACAGCTGAATGGGCGGTCTGGGAGAGTTGATGTTACAAAGATAAAAGCTTAATTAGAGTCGGTAAAAATTCTATCTATAAGTGGCCAGTGCACAGGGGAGTTCTCACACGCAACAAGAACTGCCCCGTAACGTGCAAAAAAATGTATTTTTCGCTCAGACGTCCAATAACATCAGGTACACACAATCACAATTCCAAATGAAGGTCCATAGGAGAAATCTGTCTAAAAAAGCTGGGATTACTAGACTTCTCTGTTCATATTTTAAGAAAGTTCAAAATATTTATTGCCTTTTTCTATTCAGATTTCAAAATCTGAGTAATCCAATGAGCAAGCGCCACTACATTTATTCCCTCCAAATGTAAATAAGATCAGGGTGGTTACTGGATCAAATTACAATGATAACTAAATATTTCAAATAATACTCTTTGTAAGCTTCAAGTTTCAGAATTCAAATAATATTCAGAATAAAAACCGGTACTGATATTATTTGAGTTCCAAATCATACCGCTGTACTTATTAATGTATATTCTGATTCTAATTTCCATTCTGTATGAATATATGTATAAAAAACATTAATGTATTTATTAGCTTAAATTGCAGATGGCACCTGTGGTCTTATCCATAAGTTGCAGTTCAAATTCCGAATTATAAATTCCATCTGTACCAAGCGCTAGAATGATTATTAGTTCTAATTTCAAATAATGCTGGCATAATTATTAGTTGATATTTCAAATAAAATTCTGAAATCTAACAGCTGTGATGACAAGATCTGCTGTAAGAATCACCGGTGCACATATTGGCTTTTAGTTATCTAAAATCAAATTTAAAAATCTAAACAGGACTGAAAACCAGTGCTGGCACACTTAATGCTTGGAATTTCAAATAAGGCTGTTGGAATGATGAGTCAACACACATTGTTACTCATAAACCGATCAAAGAATTGGGATAGCAATCAATGACCTTGTGTTAACATTCCAAGGAGCACCCATGCATTTAAGAGTCCATGGTGAAATTTCAATTCTAGGGCATCTGAGTGGCTCAGGGGTTAAGCCTCTGCCTTCGGCTCAGGTCATGATGCCAGGGTCCTGGGATTGAGCCTCACACCTGGCTCCCTGAGAGCTTTTCTGCTTTCCCCTCTCGCTCTGCCCCTCCCCACTGCTCCTTCATTCCTCTCTCTCTCAAAGAGCTCACATTTAAATACCAATTCCAACACCTAAGCATCTGCATTGCAAGTGCTGGTAAACGTACTCATCTCAATTTCAAATAATCCGTGCCTACACATTCCAGTTTCCATTCCAAAGGACGAGCTGACCTATTGGGTCCAGCTCCGAGTCAGGCTGATTTCCTTCTTAATCCCTACCTCAATCCGATTCCAAAATGCAAATAAAATGGATAACAAGCTTGAATGCACGTACCACGTCAAAGTTCAAAGATGACCAATGTACATTTTAGATGATGCATAGAAATGAACGTAATTTTGAAAACAAGCTCGTAAGAGGTTCAAATGTCCATTAACCCTGCTGGGTTTATTAGCTCATATTCCAGTTGGAATATCCAAATATCTCAGATTCCAAGCAATGGCATAATTCTTGGTTCAAGTCGGTTTCCTTGTGAATTTAAGTTTCAATTTATTATCCAAAATCCTAATCATAGTAATAATTAGCACTGGTAAATGTCTCTGCTCTAACTTCAGATAATGGGAGTAGTATTATGTTCCAATTAAAATTCCAAAAAATAAAATAAAAAGGAAAAGGAAGACAAGTATTGGTGCACTTAATAATTAATATTTAAAAGAACACTGGTGTAGTTCACAGTATATCTTCTAATTTCTAGTTCAATATTCAATTAGAATTCCAAATTCCAGAAATCTACTGATACACTTTTGCTGTTTAAATTCTTCCTAATGCCGGTGTCCATAAAGATTCAATGTAAAAATCCCAACTGAGGAATCCAAAAAATAAAAACACAAAAACTAAATCCCCAAAGCCAAATACCACCCATAAGAAGGACAGGTATCCTCTCCTCCCACTACCAAATAACACTGCTGTAATTATCAGCTCAAATTTCATTTAAAATTCCAGTATATGCATTTCTCCAGTAACAAGCAATCATTCCACTAATTTAAATGGCAACACCACCTGTGATGTGGGACACAGAGGCAGAAGAAAATCATTAAATTTCCTTACCTACTGATAAGCCCCTGAAACAGGCAGAGTGACCTCCACCTTAAAAGGCTTTGCTTAGGGCAAAGGACAATCCTAGCCTGACCAACCCCCTCCCCCCAACCAGGATCCTGTAAGTCTACTTTATTTTTTTTTGAAGATTTTTTATTTTTTAAATTTTTTTATAAACATAATACTTTAAAATTTCCTTGGGGAAACTTAATCTCTAAACCTCCAACATAGTGTCGACAATCGTTCCCAAGCATAGGACCCACTGATAGACATCTAAAGGGTCTCACGAGAAGATTTTTATTACTGGTAAGAAATAACCTTTCTCCCAACAATAGCTAGCCCCTCAAGGTCCTGGAGACCTTGCTTCCAGAATTCCTTAGAGACTTATGCCATCCCCAACCCCCTCCCAACTTACAAGTATATAATAGACCACTCCTCACAGCCCCCGGGCAGGAGCTCCTTTTTGCACCAAAGACATCTTAAGAATTCTTTCTTAGCCCTCAGCTCCGGACCTCGCCCCACCAAACCTCACCTAGATCCCAGAACTTCATCACATGCACACACATATATACACATACATTTATATAAAATGTATATGCTCAAATGCCAGATAAGATCAGTTAATGTGTTAGGTCAAATTCAAAACAACAGTGGCCTACTAATGTTGATAAAAGCGTACTAGTGCATTGATTAGCTAAAAGGAAAAATGACTGTGCTCGATTTATTCAAATTCTAACTCGACTTTCCCAAATGAAAAAACAAACACAAAAACACCGGTGCACATATAAGCAGAAATTCCAAATGACCTCCTTTTCTTACCAGTTCTAAGTTCGATAACAATTTTAAAATGCAAATAAATTTAACGACAAGTAGGACCCGATGCAAGTAGTCCTTTACATTCCGATTACTAATAGCATGCATCTACTTGGAATTTCAACTCCTATTCTAAAGTCGAAAAACCCTGAGATGTGTTGTTATTCACATTAATTACAAGGGACACTGGTGTACTTAGTGACTCAATTATAATGTAAATTTTAAATGCCAGATAACAGACTGGAGTTTTCCAATGGAAATTTCCAGTGGAAGTTTCAAAATGCAAATAACTTACCTAATAAGTACTGAGACACTTATTAGTTCTAAGTGGAAACAACAGTGATTAATTATTAGCTCCAGTTTCATTTCAGATTTGATAATCCAAATGAGTCCAAGAACACATACTTGTGCCCTTGCTGGCTCAAATTGAAATAACATTGGTATACTTATGGATCTAAATTCAATTTGGATAAAAAGGAGACACTCCTTTCTAAATGACACTAGTACACTCATTAGCTGAATTCTAAATTAAAATTCAAAAATTTAAGACCGTAAGCAGGATTGTTACGTATATTAATTCCAATTCCAAATAACACTGGTTTACTTATTAACTCATATTTCTGATAAAATTCCAACATTCAAATATCTCCGGTAATAACCACAGATGCACTTATTCAAATTCCAAAGAACAATCATTTACCTAAAAATTCTAACCCCAAACAATGTTGCTTTACTCATGAATTCAAATTGTAATTCAACTTCTAAAATCCAAATAACTATGATTACAAACCCTGGTACGCTTACGACTTAACGTCCTCTATAAAATCGTTACTTTTATTTGTTCAAAATTCAAAAACGAAATACCTCCTAAAACAAGTCCTGATAACACAAATTGTTCAAATCGGAAATTACAGCAGTGTACTTACCCAGGCAGATGAAAACACACTTTCAGATTTCCAAGTACCACCATGTGCTTCTTTGATTCATTCCTCTCCGCCCTGGAAAAAAGCCCACAAATGAACTTCGTTGCAAGTTCAGCTCAAACAGAAACTTGCTCTCAAGACAATGTCGAGTGCATTTAGCTCAGATGGCAAATGACGCTCGTGGATTTGTTTGTTCAAAAATCAAACACTGGAACATCGCTTTGGAAGCATTGGTACACTTAATCGTCTCACTGGCGTACGTCCCTGTAAATATATGCATTTCCATTTGAAAATACATACAAGTCCATTAAAAGACATGGGTGTTTGTATGGGTATACACAAAACAACAATGTTTTTATTTCAATATCCTCTCAAATTTCATCGTCTAAACAATTCTGAAATTCAACACGAGTATACTTACTAGTTTGGATGCCAGATCTACTGACGATTAAAAAAAAACAACCTAAAAATGTACACTTATTGATATACTGTAATATTAGTGTACTCATTATTGTATTAATAATTGTACTTAGCAATCTGTACTCAGTTAAATTCCAAACTCGTAATGACTCCGATGGTAAAATTTGAAGAGAAGTCTGCATCCAAAAAAAATACACAGCGTTTTTGTGGTATTATTTTTTCCTTCATTTTTATTCTTAAAATGTGTTTAATGTTGCTTGACTCAAGGATATCCTGATTTCATAGCAATAGAAGGAAAAAAGGGAAAAACAACTTAAAATACGAGTGACACATCACAATAAGATTTTCCTCCCATGTTTGTTTTTAATGAAAAACAAGTCTTCTGTGTCAATTATGCTAAAGAAAAAAAGTGTTTTGCTTTGCTTTTTTTACCTTATAGAAATCAAACAACATTGCATTTGTGCCTGGTATTCATTATTGCCCAGGAATAAGTACCAAATATTTTATTAAAATATTAGTAAAGCTTTACTCTTCATAACCAAATAAATGTTATCATTAACATGCAACACATTAACTAAGTATATTAAATTAAACACGAATCATGGGGTAAAATTATAGGGAAGAGCGTGTTCCATGCGTTTGCAAACACGGGTAAGGGAAAGATAACATCAATGCTAAAATACAACGTTCAAAAGTGTTGAAAGATGTGTACACATATATAAAATAAAAACACACCTGAGCGATTGAAGGCATTCATGAGGAAGCCAGCAGAAGGGTAAATGTGCTTCAGAGAGCATTTCGAGACAAGGTGTTTGTAGTAGACAGTCAGGAAAGTAATGCTACAATAAATTTACTAAGTTTACTACAAAACTGGGGAGTGTAGCATGAGGCGGTAACAAAGGGGACATTAGTTTCATCTTTTGTAACATTAGTTTCATCTTTTGTAACATTAGTTTCATCTTTTATAACATTAGTTTCATCTTTTGTAACATTAGTTTCATCTTTTGTACTTCCCAGAGCTAATAGGCACTTGTGGCAGGTGAAAATTATGTAATATAGCCTATCAGTGTTCTCCGTGATGATGTAGGATGCCTTGGGGCTTGCTCCCAGATTCACAGGGGATGATAACACAAACCCGATTACAGCCTGAAGGTGGGAACCCAGGACTCAGGTGAATTCTTTAGTGTTGACTTTCAAAAGACGCCCTGTGATCTTCTCCCCCCTTGTTTCAATTTTTGAACACGGACATCCTGCTAATCTCCTTCACCCAGGATCTCATGTGGACTCCATCAGAATGACAGACCACTGGGGGGAAACACGGGCATGTTCTATAAATAAGTACCCTTTAAAAATTAAATGGCTATTGACAACATGTTCATCATGACTTCGCTATTTTTCTTTTTTTTTTAATTTTATTTATTTATTTGACACACAGACAGAGATCACAAGCAGGCAGAGGGGAAGGCAGAGAGAGAGGAGGAAGCAGGCTCCCCGCTGAGCAGAGAGCCGGATGCGGGGCTCGATCCCAGGACCCTGAGACCATGACCTGAGCCGAAGGCAGAGGCTTAACCCACTGAGCCCCCCAGGCGCCCTGATATTTTTCTTAATAACGAACACATATTGCATATTCTTAAAGAAAAACGGTGACCTTGTGAAACACAGGTGGGAATATTCTGGGGGTGGTTGGAGGGTCAGGGATAGCTGGGGTATTAGGGTGTGAGGTAGGAATATTCTTTCTTTTAATGTAATTCTCTTCTCCACTTTGCTGCTCCAAAGTTGGGTGAGCTCAGGCAGGGATGCAAAGTCTCCTTGAGCTCCTGATTTCTTAACTGACATAGGGAAAAACCATAACACCCAACCTCCTAAAGTTGTGATGATTAAATCAACATACACACAAGAATTCGGTAAGTGACATCACAGGAAATGGAAGATACCACAATGCTAAGAAAAACACCATGGGTATATATTGCCGTGTTTACATGTCTTTTCTTTCCTATGACAATAAGACGCTTTTTTAAAAAACGTTGTTTTGCGATCACTAAATTCTACACCCGAAACTCATATTGGATTGTATGTTAATGAGCTGGAATTTAAATAAAAACTTGGGGGAAAAAATGTTCTTCTGCATTGTTTTATTACAATATATAATGATACCTCTTTGATGGAAATAACATAAATATAGTTACTATGTATAATTCTTTAATAATTAAAGGTGATTTAATTATTAAATAATGGCATCAAAATGATGGATACAACATAATGCATATTTATGTTTTAAAGTATTATTAAACTAATAAATTTGGGAAATGTATATCTTGAGGATAAAATCATGTTTTGAGTGCTTGCTGCAAAACAACAAAAAACAATGAGTTTTGCAGGAAGAGTTTTATTTCTGCTAAAAGGAAATATAAAATACCAAAAATGTGAAAAGATGAGGATTAACTGTAAGTAGTGTATTTTGTGACATAGCAAATCATAGTTGGAGTTCCTATTTCCACCATGTAGAGCAATGAAAGGTAAGTTTTCCCCTTTAACTTTTTTTTTTTTTTTTTAAGATTTTATTCACTGATTTGACAAAGATTCACAAGCAGGCAGAGAGGCAGGAAGAGAGAGAGAGGAAGGGAAGCAGGCTCCCCGCTGAGCAGAGAGCCCAATGCGGGGCTCGATCCCAGGACCCCAGGACCATGACCTGAGCCAAAGGCAGAGGCTTTAACCCACTGAGCCACCCAGGCACCCCATTAGCTGACGTCCTTTGTTTCAATGGGCAGAAGGGAGAAACATTGTTGCAAGGAAGGGATCCCTGCTGGCATGGCATGTTTGAGCCCAGGATACAACACTGTTCAGCGTAGTCTCTATCCCACCTAATAGGCTTGTGGGACCACCTGAGCCCACGTTCATTGTTCCGATCACAGAATCCCATGTTAGATGATCTTATCACACAGGTTCTCTTATCACAAAGTAACATCGCATAATGATAAACTGGGCAGGAGAAAACGTGAGTGTTGGGAATACTCAAGGCATACATTGTGCTGATGGTTTCATGGGGATACACTAAACGCCCAACCCCTCCATTGGTAGACACCATGTAGACCTTCTTGTATGTCACTCATAGCTCAATAAAGTTGTTTCAAAAATGCAAAAAAAAAAAAAAATGCCTGGGTGACTCAGTCAATGAACCATCTGCCTTCACCTCGGGTCATGATCTCAGGGTCCTGGGATCGAGCCCTGCATCAGGATCTCTGCTCAGCAGGGAGCCTACTTCTCCCTGTGTCAAATAAATAAATAAAATCTTGAAAAAAATACTAAAATGTAAAACAGACATGTGTTAAACAAAAACCTCTTGGTAATTTCTGATATTTTGCCTTAATTCCTTAATTCTCCAAGCCTTTTTGTATATACCTAAAAAAGGATATTGGTAAAAATATACAGTATACATAAAGAAAAAAAAATCATCCGGTCAAATAGGAAAAAGTAACATTCTTCCTAGTATTTGGGTAATGTAATACACAAAATATGTACAGGTTTTACTTGTATTTGGCATGTTCTGCCAAGAAAAGTTTACCCAAATATAACTGTAGGATTAAAATATATCTGTGCAGATTTTAAAATTCAGCTGCATTTGAAATATGAATGATATTTCTTCCAAGTCAGCTCATGAGTTCGTCTTTCGGATGGGTGCTTCGGACTAACCTTTGAAACCAATTTTAAAAAGTCACGCAAATCTTATGTTTGGCACTTTTCGGATAAATAAGAAAAAAAATGAATAATTATAAATAAAACTGAGAAGTTTTGGCATCTTACCTCAAATGCAATCACTGATACTTGGAAAAACAGCAGAAACTAGAGGATACGTTCATTTCCATATATTCGTAACATGTTTGAAAGGTTCCCAAGTGCTTCCTTTTAATTCTGTAATAACACAGGCTCATGTTTTATGTAATTGCTTAGAGTTAATTCATTCATATTTATATGCAAATATAACAGATAAAATTAAAGTGCAACTAATAACATTATTCACCTCGCTTGATAAAAATAGTTGACCTGAAGGTTCAGGAAATGATCTACCAGGAACATGTGTGAATGAGCCCTTGTACAAATTTCATTTTCCTAAGATGTACGACAGGGCTTCCAAGCCGGTCCATAATATGAATGGTTTCCTTATAGGATGCCTGGGCACCTTACCCCTTTTTTATTTTGGGGGCACTGTCACTCGCTGGATTTTCAGACTTAAGAGAAGCCATCAATCACACTATAATATTTTGCTTTTTCCCTAGGAATTGGGCAAAGTGTGGAACTCGGTAGAACCTCTATAAATGTTCTCTTAAAATGTCTGTGCTGGTTTTTTATACCCAAGAAGCAGTCAGGTTTAGAATATACTCTTCCAAAAAAAAAAGAGAGAGAGAGAAACAGAGTTTTGTACATGTATTCAAAGCCAAATGGTAATGGTTACGCACATTTTATTGCTTGATAAAAATCCGTATTATGTATTTAAATATAAAAGCCCTCTTTCTCTTCACTCGACCTTTGGATCACGGGTGTTCTGCAACCAGGATTCAGAGATCAGAGATTTCTAGTGCTTTATGGCTCCCTCATACAGCAGAATTCCCTTGAGTGGTATGTAGGTTAAAGGTCAGGTTCTTGGTAGCCAAGTATCCATTTCTTCCTCTGTATCATAATCACTAGCTTTCTTACTGTAAGAGCTATAAAAAACCCAATTCTATTATTGGAGATGTTCGTTTTATCGATGTATCTGTCATGTGCCCATGTCTATTACCTCGGTATCCATCTGTCGAGTCTCTGCCCATCATTTGTCAATCAATTTGCTGGATACTTGTTTGACTTTGGGGGGAAAAAATGTATGCCCCAATTATCCACCCACATGAGCAAGTGGGGTGACAAGATGAGTGGGGTCATTCTCACTGTGAAATCATCCCAATTACACTATTGTTTTGGACTTGGGGGGGTCAGGTCTTGGTATTGTCAGTTATTCTGTAGTCTTTCGCTTCAAGTTTTGTGCCCAGTATGGTTGTTGGGTGTTTATGTTGCACCTGTTTTGTGCGATCTCACAAAGTCTTGCTAGAGGAACATCAGCCCACATCTCAAGTATATATCTGCCTCTTCCCTTATCTCTCCACTTTCCCCTACTATTTGATCCCCTCAACAACCACATTGGCTTTGTGCACGTTCCCTTTTACCAGAAAGATGGACGCTTCAATTACCCCTCAGTCACTGTACCTCATGCTACGTACCATGTCTTTGCTCCCAAAATGCTTTTGCTCCCAAAGACCAAATGCAAAGGGAATTTCAAGTTCAAGTCTACTGGAGGCTGCTTGTTCTACTTTCTTCGCAAGCCACTCTTTCTCTAATTCAACACTCAGAGTCTAACTGCCCACCACGTTAGAATGGCTTCACAGAATGTCCCAAACCATTAAAATGGGCATTGACTTCTTTATAAGTCCTCACTTTCCTTTACATAGCATGGAACTGCTTAGAGGAAAAACAGAGCAAGGTCTAATTATAAGTCTATGTGATCTAGAGGAAAATAATCCAAGTTTTTCATATCATATTCATTAAATACACCTAAAAATACCAGCTTGCTCCCTTAAGAACACGTAACCTGAGACATGGGAGGATGTCCCAGGGACAAGCTGGACATCTCCTCGTAGTCAGGTAAACCTTGATGCCTTATAAGTTCATGCCAGTTGGCAGGTGCCTGGGTGTTCAGTCAGTTAAGTATGTAACTCTTGGTTTTGGCTCAGGTCATGACCTCAGGGTTGTGGAATGGAGCCCTGTGTTGGGCTCTGAGGTCAGTGGGGAGTCTGCTTGAGATCCTTTATCCACTCCTTCTTCAGTCCCTCCCCACTGCTCATGTGCACTCTCTCTCTCTCTCTCTCTCTCCAATAAATAAATACATGTCGGTACAGTGAGCACCATTTGGAGGTTTGGGGATGGGTGACATTTTTGCTGGACAGCTCACAATCCAGGTCAGAAGGGGGCCATTTATATAAAACCTGTAAGGACGGCACAGCAGAGAGTTCACAGATACCACAGCCTAAATGCCTGCTTGTCCTTGTCCATTTCTGACGCCCATTTCTTTTCTGAGAAGAAGAAGAATAGGACAAGTCACAGAAATCCCCTAATTGGTATGATTGCTTCCAGTGCTCGGATTCATGTTTGACTTTCAAAAGCTACATAGCAAAATAAGGAGAACCAGATTTGGTATTAAATTGTCAAGAATTGCTCACAAAACTTTCCAAACTCTTGCTGTTGTGAAGGTGACATGTTTTATGAAACATTCCTTCAGACAAATAATTCCACACATGGCCTCTTATTTTGACTCAATGTCCCTGCAACAAAAAGAAGGTAAAAATAAAAACACTCTCCTGTCTTTAAAATACTTGAAAGGTATGTCTTTGGTTTGAGAAGGAAACAAAATGATGACTTTCTTGTACTGAAAAATGTATGGAGATACTTTGTATTGGAGATATTTTGAGGACAGCAAACACAATCGAGACCCATTCATTTGGAGGGATAATAGCTAGCTTCTGTTTAAAATATACAGCTCACACCAGCACCGTCAAATAATGAAGGGCTTCTTCTTCATAATTCGGCTATGTATTTATTCTGCACATAGGTGATGAGGAAGGGTTTTGGAGGGAGAAACAAAACGTGTGTCAGCACACACCCACACATTCTGTTTTATGTCCCACAGAAGGAAGGATTATAGCTTGCATGAGAGATGAAATCAGAAAGGCTAAGGCATTTTTTTGTGGGTCCCAGACAAAGTAAAGGCATTTGATTTTTTTTTTTTTTTTAAGATTTCAGTCATTTATTTTAAAGAGAGAGAGAGGGAGGGAGAGAGAACGCACAAGAGCAGGGCAAGGCAGAGGGACAAGGAGAGAGAATCTCATGCAGACTCCCTACTGAGTGTAGAACCCAATGTGGGGCTCGATCCCATGACCCTGAGATCATGACTCTGAGATCATGGCCCTGAGATCATGACCTGACCTGAGGTGAAACCAAGAGCTGGATGCTCAACCAACTGAACCTTCTGTAAGAAAGGCATCTTGAGGGCAGAAGGTGCAGCATATGGCATCTATACAAGAATGATGGTTGAATGCGTGAATGAATGAAGGCAAAAACATGGTGAAAACCAATGGTCTCCATGACATGGTTTCAGAAGACAGAAGTCAACACGGTTTCATGCAGAACATCAAACTTAGAAGATATGCCCTGTATTCAGTTTGCAGATATATTTTCCTTGCTCTGTGCTATGTGGTTCTGTACCCTATATCTTTGCTCTGCATACACGTAGTTCCCTGCTGAGGAAGATCAGTATAAATGTGCACGTACCCAGTCTATGCTTTGGAAATACACGTGTTGGGGATTATTGAACTCTCGACAGCTCAACGAACAACCCTCGCTTCTGTTTCAGAATTTCCATTCTGTTCCTACTCTGCAGGAAGCACCATTCCCCCCTCACATCCCATCACTTTGGGGTTCCCAAGGGACCCAAGCCACCATAAGGAGGAGCAGTAGATGCAGGTGACTTCAGTGCAAACCCAAGCCATGTGTTTTCTTTGTCAACTAGTTATAGGTTTTTGTCGGTGAGGCCACAACCTGGGCATGTGAACAATTTCCTCCAGGACCTGCTTAATCTGAACCTTGTTGGTGCATTATTCGGGGCTCCTTTGCTCAGTGGGCTGGAGAACAGCTCGTGTCTGACACATAGTTCTAGATGCACGACTGCTGGCCTGGGAGGGTGAGGGGAACCCTTGCTGCTTCCCGGACTTTTTAAAACTAATCAATCAATCATGTCAGGAAGCTCTGATTCAAAATGAGAAGATTTTGCAAAGATGGCATGATGTTTCCCTACCTAACCCTAGGATTTTACTATCATTATCTATAAGGGGCATTCTACAGTGACCTGCTAGATATACTCCAAGCAACAATTCAAAGCTTATAGGACAGTGGGGTTTGCAGATGAACCCGACAGAGAGCCCTCGTTCCTACAGTCACGATCAAAAGCCAGCCAGAACGTAGACTATACAATGCATTGTGGCTCATTTTTATTTCTAGGCAAAATGGAGAATATGGTGTCTCGTTGTGAATAACCATACATTCCATAGAAGATTAGACCCTAGATACTAAGAAGGCAGGGGAAGCTTGATCTCTGTGGGACCACCTTACAGAACTAGGGTCTGCAAGGCTGGACCTGTGGCTTAGCAAAAGCTAGTTGGGCAATTTGGCTTTAGCCAAGAAAACGGAGGACATGTATTTTGGGGCAAAGTTACTCTAAAAGTTCTAGTAAAGCAGATTTGGCATTTCAGGGGCTCACTTAGCATTTTCTAGAAGATCTAACAGATAGAGTGGAAAATACAGTTAAAAGTCCAAAACGTTCCCTCACATTGCAAATTAATCATCAGACCGTACAAAAGGCAACTTCTTTTACAAGTTTTACATGAGTAAGTTTCAAAATGGTGCAAGTTGAAGTTCTGCGTTTTGAGAGATCTCTTCTGCATGCACAATTTGGAAATCTAGATAGTGCCTTCAGTGTGGAAAAAAAAAATTTAAGCATGCAGGCCCAGGTCTTAAAATAAATCAGCACTGGCTTACACGAAGTAGTGTAAACATGATAAAAGGAAAGGTCTTCTTTTTCTTCTGCTTCCATGACTGTTAGGATTAATGGTTTTTTTAAAGATTTTATTTTTAAGTCATCTCTACACCCAGTATGGGGCTTAAACTCACAACTGCTAGGTCAAGAGTTGCACGGTCCACCAACTGAGCCAGCCAGGTGGCCCTCTATCTAAAGATTTTTATACTAAATCAACTCATTGGAGAGGTATGGATCCAACCCACATCCGATACGTCTAGCAATAAATAAAGAGGAATACAGTGTGCATGAAATTAAATGTAAGGATCTAAGATGATGGTCTCTAATTTGGGATACGTGGGTATGTGTGACAGAAACCTTCCTGCCCCTAGTAGAAATCTCACAGATTGTTGGCGTATCAGAACCAGATTGCAAGACCAGTTTTTAACTTTGTCATTTTCTACTTGGTCCACACCTAATTTTCACAGTCATGCAAGAGAAATCATGTCTGTAGACAATTTTTCTTCCCTTCCACTTTCAATCCTGGTATCTGTCCGTAGTCTATCCCTGACACAAGGGTCCCCTACAACGACATGAAAATTGGACACTCTCAGGTGAGTTTCTGCTCATGAACTTGATGGAACAATAGAGGTATCAGTAATTACGTGGGCGGCACATACTTTTACCGTGAATTGAAACTGAAAATGACAGCTTGCCATCCAATTAATGAAAATCTAAATTAAAAACAGATGCGGAGAGAGATGCCTTCTAAATTCCAGTCATTATCCCATTGGCGTTACCCACCTTCATTAGTCATGGCCTTTGACATGTGGACAGAAAACCTCCTTTTACGAAATTTCAAACTGAGATTTCCAGTGAAATGGATCCTATAAGCCAAGTGCTACCATCAAACGAAAGTGACCTTGTTTTTCTCGGGGTTCACACAAATCTGTTTCTCAAGGGGTTGTCCTTACTGCTACACTTGATGTCAGTGATATTTTTTTCAAGCAGAGTAAACTCTCATTATGTAGTCACCTTGGGGAATATTTAATTAAAAATCACACTTAATTCAAATCATGTAAGGTATTTAAACCTTTAAGACAGCAGGTGAGGCACGTATCAATGAGTTAATACATGTTTTTAGAAGTGATTACTTTCTTATTTGTTGGTTGGCCAAATTGGCTTTTTGATGACTCTTATTTTTAAGGTGCATTTTAGAAAAGATTTTATTTATTTATTTGACGGGGCCGGGAGCAGGCTCTCCACTGAGCAAAGAGCCCAATGTGGGGCTCGATCCCAGGACCCTGAGATCATGACCCTGAGCCGAAGGCAAATGCTCAACCCACTGAGCCAACCAGGTTCCTTTAAGGTACTTCTTAAATGCTATATTTGTTACAATGGAGTAAGACATTCAATAAAATATGTACAAGAGGCAAATACCTAGTCCTTAGATAATTCCAAATTTGGCTCACAAAGGTCAAAGGGTAGCTGTGTAGACGACTCAAGAAATCAGAAGTTGCCTTGCTATGAAGGATGTCCAACAATGAGGTTGGATGTATTAATGAAAGAAAAAAAAGTGACTTCATCAAATAAATAGCAGTGGTTACACCGCAGGGTAAGTCCGTTGCCTACAGAGGGTGTGTGGCAAAGTCTGGGGACATTTTCAGATGTTACATCTGGAGAGATGGCTTTGTCATTGGCGGTAAGTGGGTGGAGGCCAGGGGTGCCGGTGAAAAGCTGACCCAACACCAAACAATGATCCACCCCCGACATCAGCAGAGGCAAGATGGCAAAACTTGCCTTAGCGTGAAAGGCCCCACCTGTCCGCCCATTGGACTATCCCAGGGGTTCTCAACTGGTGGTTAAGAAACCGTCAACCAGACATGGGACAGTCCATCCAGAGTGCAAGGGAAATTGTACTTTTATTTTTATTTTTCTAATTTAAAATCAATGAATTAACATATAGTGTATTATTGGCTTCTGAGATAGAGTTCAGTTAATTCATCAGTTGGGTCTAACGCTCAGTGCTCATTACCTCACATCCCCTCCTTAATGCCCATCACCCAGTGATCCCGTCCCCCTACCCACCTCCCCTCCAGCAACCCTCAGTTTCATCCCTAGAGTTAAGAGTCTCAATGGTTTGTCTCCTTCTCTGATTTCATCTTGTTTTATTTTTCCTTTCCTTCCCCATAACCATCAGTTTTGTTTCTTAATTCCCTTGGGAGTGAAATCACGGTATTTATATTTCTTTGACTGATTTGTTTCACTTAACATAATACCCCCTGGTTCAAGCCACATTGCAAATGGCAAGATTTCATTCTTTTTGATGGCCACGTAATATTCCACGGTCTATATGCACCATATCTTCTTTATCCATCCATCGGTCAATAGACATCTGCACTCTTTAAAAACATAATATCGATGTCTAATTTTTTTATTGTGACGCTGACCATTTCCGAAAATTACTGTATTCATTTCCTAGGGCTGCCACAAAGAGCACAACAATACTTCTCATCTTTAATAATACACCACAAGCTAGGCCAGAAGAAATGGATTCTCTCCCAGCTGTAAAGGCTGGAATTCCAAGATGAAGGTCCACACAGAGCCATGAGACCCACCCCCGCCCATGAAGGTGCAAGGGAAGGGTCTGCTGTAGGCTTCTCTCCTAGCCTCTGATAGTTTCCTGGCTTGTAGCCACAGAAATCCAATCTTCCCATGGTATATATGAATGAGTCTGTGCCCAAATTTTCCATGTGTATCAGGACATCAGGCAAATTGGATTAGTCTTCACTCTTGCCCAGTATGACCTCATTCATCTTCACTAATGATACCTGCAGTGACCCTATATCCAAGCAGGGCCACATGCCTGGTTGCATTTTTCTTTCACGCATAAGGCAACAATTCCATCAATTAAGTATCATTACTTTATTCATTAAGAAAAACACTGGTTTCAGAGTAACCATGATATTTCTAAGAGGAGCACAGGTGCCAGTGATATTCCCAAACTTTACAACAAAAATGAGAAACTATGGCAGAGAGAAGCCAACCCCTCTGAAAAGACTTTTGTAAACTTTCTATTCTCATCTATGGTTTTAATACTATCAACCTAAAATAATCAAATATCTTCATTCATACGGAATTATACTTTAGTCCTAGAAAAGTACACGCCTCATATTTTTTCCTAAGCTTTTTTTTTTGCTTTTATAGCAAAACTTTTTTTTTAATTTTTATTTTTTTAAATTTCTTCTCAGTGTGCCAGAAATCATTGTTTATGCACCACACCCAGTGCTCCATGCAATACGTGCCCTCCATAATACCCACCACCAGGCTCACCCAACTTCCCACCCCCTGCCCTTTCAAAACCCTCAGATTGTTTTTCAAAATCCTCGGTTTCTCATGGTTGGTCTCCCCTCCGATTTCCCCCAACTCCGTTCTCCTCTCCATCTCCCCATGTCCTCCATGTTCTTTCTAATGTCCCATAGATAAGCAAAACCATATGATAATTGACTCTCTCTGCTTGATATTCCTAAGCTTTTAAATATATTTTCAAAAATCCCATAGTTTTCCCAAGAAACAAGTTTAAAAGGTTGACTAACCAGAGCAAAAAGGATAATTTTGTACCTGCATATAGAGGGAAAAAATGCTAGACGCTTCAGTTTCTACCCCATGGACTTAAGAGAAAGGTTTCAGTTGACCTGATATAAAATCTTCTCCAGAAACCTAAAAGGAAATTAAATGTACACTTGTGAGTGCTGTATTTCCAAAAGACCAAGAAGCAAACTAACCACAAAAAAGCAGATGTCCTTGTTGGATGGACTTGGAGAATAAAACTATAGCCACATGCTACAAGGAAACTCATAAAGGGCTGATGAAATTTGGAAAATTTGAAGGAAGAAAAATGTTGAGAAGTGCACTTTTATAGAATAAATTTCAATTTGCCGACTCTTAAAGGGATTTAAAAAACAGAGTGCATATATATATTTGGCATTGGCTCCTTTCTGCAAATGTACGTCCATTTTCTTTTTAATAGGCTTCTCCAACTGGTCGTCACATTGCCACTTAAAAGGAACTCTTGTCCCGCTACACAGTAAGGGAAGATATGGATGGAAGAATGGATGGTATTTAATCTCAAGAAAATGGTATATTTTCTCCATTTGTGAATTGTAATATCTCATTTCAGTAAGAGCAGGAACCAGGTCGAGCTGTTGCTGGAAAACATGAAAAGTCAAGGAAGGACTTAAAGGAAACTTCTTTGACCAACGCTAAGAGAAAATAAGTGGTTTTCTTAGATTTCCATTCACTCTGAATTTTTCCACTGGTCTTTCCATTCTTTTTTTAAACCTTTTATTTTGAAGTAATTATAGATTTAAAGGTAGTTGTAAAAAGAATGCAGAGAGATCCCACTTGGCCCATGTGCCTAAGTCCCTGCCCACCCCACCCGCTGGTAACATCTTGTAATTTCCCAATCAAGATATGGACATTTGTACTCAAGATACAGAACATTTCCACCACCACATGGATCACTCATGTTTTTCTTTAATAAATAACCCACTTCCCTCCCACTTTTCATCCCTGCTTCTTAACCCCAGGCAGCCACTAATTTGTTCTTTATAGTTGTTTATGATTCTATCAGTGCAATGGAATCACACAAAATGTAACTCTAGGAGACTTTTCTTTCATCCCATGAGATGGATGTAACAGAGTTTGCTCTGCCACTAAATTACTCTTAAAACATGCTTAAAGATTTCTCATATAGCATAGAATTTTAATTTTATATTTTAATATAGCACAGCATTTTAAATACTATAGCACTTTATTTATATTAAATATATTAGGTGCATCAGTGTATATACAATATAGTAATTTCTGTATATAATATAGTAATTTGTGAGAGTTACCTCTTTTATACGAAAAGAGAAAGAATGGGATCCTTTGCATTTTTCATGGTATGGTAAGCCTAAAAAGCACTTTATACAAAGGATAACACATTGGATATTTAAAATTATTTCTTGTGTTCAGTAGTAATATAAGTTGTCATGTAGATACTATATATCCTATTATAAAGCCTTGCTTAAATTATTTCTCTTGAAGTATATTTGAGGAGTAATCTATAACTTAGCTTTTGCTATAAATAACAGTAGGGAGTTTACACCATTAAAAGGAAATAGTGATAACATAGCAAGGAATAAAACTTCTTAAGGAGGGGCACCTGGGTGGCTCCATGGGTTAAGCATCTGCCTTCAGCCCAGGTCATGATCTCAGGGTCCTGGGATGGAGCCCCACATCGGGCTCTCTGCTCAGTGGCTCTGAGCAGGCTCCCCCCTCTCTCTCTGCCTGCCTCTCTGCCTACTTCTGATCTCTCTATCAAATAAGTAAATAAAATCTTAAAAAAAAAAAACTTCTTAAGGAATAAGAGCTAAGAGTTCTCAGTGTCCCTAGATATCTTGATATCACAGGATTTTTAAGAAAAATAGCTTTATAAATACTATGTGGGCTAATGCTCATCACAGATTTGATGTGGGTATTATTAATTATGGCTCCATGTTGCAGATGGCAAAAGTGAGGCAAAGAGAAGGTGAGTAACTCACTCAAACCCATGGGAAGTAATAGTCCAGATTGACGCTTGACATTTGCCGCTCTGCATCCTGTCATCAAACCAATTAAATTACAATCTTTGGGGGAAAGTGGTTTGCTGGTTGGACCTCCCCAAAGTATCATCAGATATCCAGCATTTGGTATAAAGAGCTATATTCTTGTGCTAGAGAAGTTGCCGATTTGGGGCCACTTTGTTTGAAGTGCAGAATTGGCCAAGACCTATGGAATCCGAACCTGTATTGTAACAGGTTCCCGGGGGTTCTGTGCCCATCAGAACTCTCCAGAATTACTATGCTGTGTTACTGTTCTTAAAGATCCATCACATCGTTAGCTGACTTCCCTGTCCTTTCCAACAGAAAAGTGGTGTTTCCCCAGGGTACCGAAATGGAATTGCCAGAAACATTGTCTCTCACTGTTATACCAGCATCAATTTGGGGGGACTGCTGGAATTGGTTGGGGGGGTGCTCCAGTGTTTCAGATAGGAACAAGGAAACATTGATGGGTGCTGAGGTAGAGGGATTTAAGAGCACAGGCTTTCCACTGGAGAAGTGTTAGGGACTGAAGTAGGTCCCTACTAAAAGTTTCATGATGAAGCCCTCACCCCTGGGACACTCCCATCTGGAGATGGGCTCTTTGAAGACGTGACCAAGATGCAATGGGTTCATGAGTCTGGGCCCTGATCCCATAGGACTGGTCTCCTCACAACTTCCTTATAAGGAAAGATGGGGACACAGACATGCAGAGGAACGACCATGTGGAGACACAGGGAGAAGACGATATCTACACACCCAAGAGAGGACTCAGAAGACAGCAATCCTGCCCATGTCTGGATCTCAGACTTCCATCCTCCAGGAGTGTGAAAGAAGAACATCTATTGTGTAAGCCCCCCACATCCCCCTAGTCTGCACCATTAACAGTAACCCTAATAAGAGTCAAAACAAAACAAACAAAAATTAATTAAAAAAAATGTGTTTCTCAGCATGGAGGTTCCTCAAATTGTTGAAAATAGAGCTACCCTATGACCCAGCAATTGCACTACTGGGTATTTACCTTAAAGATACAAACGTAGTGATCCGAAGAGGCACGTGTACCCGAATGTTTGTAGCAGCAATGTCCACAATAGCCAAGTTATGGAAAGAACCTAGATGTTCATCAGCAGATGAATGGATAAAGAAGAGGTGGTGTATATATACAATGGAATACTATGCAGCCATCAAAAGAAACGAAATCTTACCATTTGCGACGACTTGGATGGAACTAGAGCATATTATGCTTAGCGAAATAAGTCAACTGGCAGAAAGACAACTATCACATGGTCTCCCTGATATGAGGAAGCGGAGATGCAACGGGGGGTGGGGGTTAAGGTGGTAGGAAAAGAAAAAAATGAAACAAGATGGGATCGGGATGGAGACAAACCATAAGAGACTCTTAATCTCATAAAACAGAGGGTTGCTGGGGGGAGGGAGAGGATGGTGGGGTGATGGACACTGGGGAGGGTATGTGCTACAGTGAGTGCTGTGAAGTATGTAAACCTGGCGATTCACAGACCTGTACCCCTGGGGCTAATATATTATATGTTTATAAAAAAATTTAAAAAAATTAAATTTGTTTCTTCTCCTAGTTTCTCTCTCTTTTTTCTTTTCTTTCTTTTGTAGAGTCATAAAGTGTTAGGTGACTTTAGAGTTACTAAGGTTCTAATCAAACATATTTACACGTGAGGAATGATGTATCATGATAGAAATACCACATATTAGGAGAAAAATGTGATGAGCTGAGTAGATACGTTTGCCTGTTTCCTGAAGGGAAAAGAAATGGCCTCATGACAGTTATACGGATGGTGGAAAGGGAATCATTCCAGATTCTATTTTCTTTTTTTTTTTAATATTCCAGATTCTATTTTCTTAACGTAGAACCACGGTGTTGGGGTCACTGCCTTCTACAATAACACTCATTCACTGTGCATGAGGTAACCGTGAGCACCTATTTCTAATTTATTTCCCCAGAACACCAGATGCACATAACATCGTAGGTTCCAGGCCGTGTTTGAGAAAATGATCCAATATGCCATTTCAACACTTTAATACTTTCAGGCCATAAGCAAGCCATTCCGTGGTTTTGCAAACATTACAAGTGATTGCACATTCTTGTTGGAATAAACGGCAGAACATCAGGTATGACGAAACACAAGAGCAATCTATTACTTGCCGTCTTATCAGGTAAGCCATATAGAGGAGGGGTATAGGGGCTTTGGTGGTGAGCACAAGTTTTATGCTGCGAAACTCTCATCTTTAGATATTTAACTAGAAAGAACTTTATCGGTATATACTCATTAAAATGCTGTCGTCCGGCAGAACTATGGAATGGTAACGAGAAAACAGAGCCCACCCTCCTGCAAATGTGTCTTTCATAGTGAAGTTTTTAGAATGTTTATTTGGTCTCTACGGGTATTTGTAATCCCCCAAAATCACCTAGAAAAAAGTATATATATATATATATATAGAGAGAGAGAGAGAGATATTTAGATATATATTTGGATATATGACTAAATGTATCCAAATAAATCACCTGGGCAGGGGGAGTGATTTTATTGAACGGCATGGCTGTTCACTCTCAAAATAATTTTCATGGAGACTCTAAATATTGATCAGTAGTGAGCTTCCTCGTGCCACCTGTCTGTCTGCTGGGGGTTACAAGCAAATTCTGGGTCTGCTCAATAGTCCCTTTGTTGTGTGGTCAGTGACTATGCTGGGACCGCTTGGGACATTTCATCGGAGAAAAACTTCTCCAACGATGAAGGTAATGAGGTCGAACTTTGCTCTTAAACTTCCTAAGACAGAAACAAGGCGTTCTTCCACTAACCCCAGTTTGTGGGATAAGTAAGATTTTTAAAATAAATAAATAAATAAAAACATAAAAAAAAAAAAAGCAAAATAAAACCCAAAAAACCTAGGCTTCAACTTTCCATGCACGCCTGGAGAAATTCAAGACCCTTTTGTGGAGGGATGTGGATTCCCTGTCTGGATGTGCGTTCTGATCTGCCTCGTCCCCCCGTTAGGTCAAGGCAAATCTTTCAAAGGCACGTGTGGGATGGAGAGTTGACAATGAGAAGTTGACAGGGGATGAAGTGTGAGATGAGTATTACGGTCGGTGAGTCATGACAGAGGGAGATGTCATAGGCTGGGGCAAGCGCACGTATCCTATGTTTCATGGGACCCTATAAACCTTCTAAGCTCATGGTTGCAGCTCCAGCAGATATTTCTCTTCTCCTTCTTTCCATCACTGTCATTGACGGCTCGTCCTTGAGCGAAGGGGTCAGAGATCCCTTGGGGAGGGCTTTCCGTGATGGGAAATGAGTGGTAAGTATTGTCAACAATATCATCTGATTCTTAGCTATTATGCAAGCCAGCCTTGATTGCTTGTGGGAGCAATATTTGGAAGTATACACAAGTATTGACATTACATTATTCTTAGAGTTAATATGCTACTTAAAAGATGACATTTCTGTGCTTCCTTTCCACATACACTAAAGCATCACATCTGGTGGAAAATTGAGAGAGACTTGAATTATAATAGTTGGTCATGGCATGCGATTCTAATTGATGCCATTGTCAGAAATAATCAGGTCCATATGGTTATGTTTCTTCTCTCTGTGCTCATCCACACATAATTTGGTTTGTCTTAATTTACTTATTTAAATTCCATTGAAGAAGCACAACTTGAATATTCTGTGCCCTCACGATCGCCACAAAATGCACGGAAATGTCTACATCCGTTTGTAGCATTAAATTAATAATGATCACACCAGTTCAAGTTGCTTAGGATATTTAACCTAAAACATACTTGGGATGTGTGTTTTGCATATGCAATAGCCGATATGAATACTATTAAACACATCTTGCCCAGTTTTACTCTATAAGAAAGGTAGAGATCAAAGGATCCAATGCATTTTATCAAGGCATAAATTTTGGCAGTTTAGAATTTTCATGTTTTGTGTGTGCAAAAAAAAAATTAAATTGCATATTAGTGTTTTTGGCTTCTACTAATTATATTGACTCTTTACCTATAGTAATGATAGTGGAAAAAAACTGTACTCTAAGATGGCTGACCAAACCAGCAAGGGAATTCAGTCCCTGTTTCAAAGCTCTTCCGGGTTCTTCTTTCCTACCCCGTTTCCCACGGGCGCCAAAAGTACCAAGTATGCGGAAGTAGAGAAGGGTATAAACCCCCCTCCCTGCTTGGGCTCAGGGCTCAGACCTTTGGAAAACAACCTCGTCTGAGCCCACTGGTGTTAAGTAAACCTCTGATCCTCCAAAGTCTCTGAGTGCCACTTGGTTCTTCCACCAGGATCCAGTCCAGGTTCCACAATAGTATATTATGTTATCTGGTCATCAGATGCATCCTAGATATTAAATTTTAGATAATCAAACATTGTATTAATTAAAAATAAATGTGGGATGCCTGGGTGGCTCAGTTGGTTAAGTAGCTGCCTTCGGCTCAGGTCAAGATCCCAGCGTCATGGGATCGAGTCCCACATCAGGCTCCTTGCTCGGCAGGGAGCCTGCTTCTCCCTCTGCCTCTGCCTGCCTCTCTGCCTACTTGTGATCTCTCTGTCAAATAAATAAATAAAATCTTAAAAAAAATCCTATTATTAGCAAAATAAAATTAAGCTGTGCTTTCTCTTTTCATAAATGAATTCAGAATTCTCTTCTATGTTTCACAAATGCAGCGTTCCAAAGTTAAGATGACGTGGCTTAAAAATCAAGCTGGACCCAACACTTATCATTCACCTCGTTGAGATAAGGATGTTGGGGATAGTCTTTAAATGCTAGAGACAAAATAATGCACCCAGTACCCAGTGAAAACCTTTGGGCTTTTACGGCACACATTGCAAGATCTTCGGTTTCTTATGAAACCCAGAATCTTGACAAAACGGTGAAGGTATGCTTGTTTCAAATAAAGAAACCACAGGCTCCCACGGGCTCTTGAGCAAAGCGCTCATTCGAGAGTGAAATTCTTTGCATTCTTTCAACACTTGAGGAAGGCTCCTTTCCTGTTTCTTGGCCTTTCCCAAAAACATTTTTGAAATACACTTGGTTTCTTCTTTTAGGCACCATTCCCCAAACCTTGAAAAGCCAGCTTTTCTAATATGGCGAGCTTGATTTTAGTTCCAGAATATATGGAACACTTCCTTTTTTTAAAATTTTTTTTTCCTGAATTCTTAGCCAAAGAACTTAACTGCCCGCTGCTTTTTCCCAGCCCATTCATGAATACTGATGAACATTAAAAAACTGATCACTGATTCAGGAAAAAAAAAAAAATCCATCTATTAAACAGGCGTCTCACTACGCAAATGTCAAATGTGCAATACGTAGTCATTCTGTAGGAGTCAACAGACAAAACCTTTTGGAAATCTTACACGTGTAGGATTACAGTAACAGCAGTAACAAGTACGAGAATGTATATGATAGCATTATAAAGTCAGTCCAGGAATAAAGGATTTCTCACACGAGGGGGTTCTTGAGGAAGGAAGTGGTAGGGAATATCTCTGGTAGAAGTTGGCAGCCTAGGCTGCATTTTGGTAGATAATGATAATTTCAGAAGCAAGAGGCAAGGTGAGGTTAATTTAGGTAAGGCGACCCCAGGGGCTGACCATCATTTTTGTAGGACATAAAGGATAAGGATCTATAACAGTGGATTATAATGGAAATGGGAGTCTTTGTTCCTTGGGAGTCAACCTACGAATCAGAGAAAGAACATTTAGTGTATCTTAGGCGATTATAATAAATTGAATTGGTTTTTATGGTGATAATAACTAAAAATTATCAAATTCTAATGGTGAAACCCTGTTATGTTTCATGTGTATCATTTCAGCACAGATTTCATTGAATAAGAGATACAGTTTGCATAAGGAAGTACTCTTATTTCCATGTATCCCAATTTTTAGTTTACTTACACAGAGCATGCTGCTTTTCAAACCTGAGTCCTGTTCTTGTTCTATAGGTTTAAGATTCTCTGACAAGAGGGAAGAATGGGTTCAGCCACAAGAAACAGAATCTCCTTGTGATAATCTACAGAAAAATGAGAATAGGAGGTAGGAGTGGTATTAGAACAGAGAAGGTGGGTATGAACATGTCCACTATGGCAGAAAAGAACGGGACACTGGTTAGACATAGACATAAACATCTCAAAGAGACAACAGAATATTTCTTCCAATTTATACTCCCATCTCATAAAAACAGAAATCATACTAAATATTGGGATGTCGCAAGATTTCTAAGTTCCTTCATGATTATCCTTGACTCAGGAAGATTAGCTTTTCTCCAAACATGTCAAAGAAAGCTGAGCACTGACAATTAAAATATTTACACTGAATAGATAAGATAGAGGATATGAAATGGCATTCATCTGTGTTCTGATTTTTATTTTTTATGTGTGTGGGGTTTTTTTTTTTTTCTGTTTCGTTTGTTTTGGTCTCACCTGCTGCTCCCCTGGGAAACACCACCAAATGATCATGAGCTATAGTTTATGGAATTTACATGTGAGGGCGTATAAATTTAAAATGTTGTCTCTGGAGAGAAAGGGATACTTCCCAGGGTGGTTTTATAACTTACAAAACATCAAAAGTTAAAAAAAATTCAATTTCTAACAACATCCCTATCAGTTCTATGCAGATAGTTATTTTGAGAGGAAACCATCAACATAATGAAAAGGCAACCTAGTGAATGTAAGATCTTTGCAAATGATATAACCTATAAAAGGTTAATATCTAAAATAGAGAAGTTATATAACTCTATATCTAAAACCCAAATAATCTGATTAAAAAATGGGCAGAGGATGTGAATAGACATTTTTCCAAAGAAGACATCCCAATGGACAACAGACACATGAAAAGATGCTCAACATCATTCATCATCAGGAAAACGCAAATCAGAACTGGAATAAGATATCAGCTCACACCTATCAGAATGGCTAAAATCAGTAACATAAGAAATAGCAAGTGTTGGTAAGGATGTGGAGAAAAAGGAATCTTCATGCACTATTGGTGGAAACACAAACGGGTTGTGATCACTGTGGAACATTGTACGGAGGTCTCTCAAAAAATTAAAACTAGAAAGACCATGTAATCCAGTAACTCCTTTGGACATTTACCCAAAGAAAAGTAAAACACGAATTTGAAAAGATATCTGAACTCATGTTCATTGCAACATGACTTAAAATAGCTAAGATATGGAGGCAGCCGAAGTGTTCATGGATAGATGAATGGATAAGGAAGGTATGGGGCACGTGTGTGTGTACACACACATATGTATAAATTATATGTAAATATACAGACATAAGAAGAATATGGAATATTAATCAGCCAGAAAGAAGAATGCAATCTTGCCATCTGTAACAAAACGGATGACCTATAGGGTTTTATGCTAGGGGAAATAAGTCAGAGAAAGACAAATACTGTATGATTTCACTTCTATGTGGAATCGGAACCACAAACAAACAAACAAGAAAGCAGAAATAGACACTTGTAAGCATAATAGACACTTGTAAGCATACCATAATGTACATAGTCTTGATGGGTGTATCAGTGGGGGTCAACTTCTATAAAAAAATTTTTTTTAAAGAAAGGAAACTAACACATGATGTATTTTCCAAGTGTCAGACTTATTTATCATTCTTCCCTGTATCCTCACATGGTTGTCCCTCTTGGCATGTCTGTGTCTTCTTCCCCTCTTCTTTAATTTTTAAAAAAAAAAATTCACTTACTTACTTATTTATTTTAGAGAGCAGGGGAGAGGCAAAGTGAGAGAGAAGAGAGAAAGAATCTTAAGCAGACTTTGTGCTGACCATGGAGCCTGACATGGGACTTAATCTCACAACCCTCAGATCATGATTTAAGCCAAAATCAAGAGTCTTGCACTTAACTGACTGAGCCCTGAACACGTCCCTCCTTCTCTCTTCTCATAAGAACCCCAGCTGTATGGGACCAGCGTCTACCTGAGTGACCTCATTTCATCTTAACCACCTCTTCAAAGACCCAAACTCCATATATGACCACATTCTGAGGCTTCACTGTACAAAATTTTGTAGGACCACAATGAGGCCATGACAGAGACCTTGATCTATTTTGCAAACCAGAAATGAATTTATGAAACATAAAAGGAATTTCAAGAATTACACGTGAGAAAGCTAACAAACAATTATTAAATGCAGAACTGTGTTTAATCCCAAGTCCTCATTATTGCAATATCTTATATGCTTGGTCATTTAGATGCTTCTTTCATGTCACAAGTTTAGGTCACATCATAAATATAATCAATCATTTGAAGGCAAAATGAATAAGGGATAATGTGTTTAAACAAAATGAGAAGAAATACTCCTAGTTAAATAGGGATGCTAAAAAAATAGTTTTAAAGCTGTCTACACACAGACAGTGTTTATTGAGAGTCTCCAAAAATGAATCTCTTGATAAATACTGATGTTTTAAAACTGACCATGTATTCTTACATGCACGGACATGCATTTTCTCCTGTGAATAATTTTACCGACTTCTACAACGTAAGTATTTCTCTGTAGATGGTGCTTTCAGAGAACCTAGATACTCTGTAGATATATACAAGTTCTATATAAACAGATAGACACACCAGATGGAATTGGGCTCTTTAGCACAACAGTAACGACATAAATAGAACAGTGTCTATCATGAAAGAAGTCTTTCAAAAAACCATTTGTTGATAATATGTGAGTATTGAGAATAATCTTGAAATATGAAAATACAGCCTTTTGTGATATCTATTTTTAATTCTATATGGATAGAATTTGATCATACATATCATCCTATGTTTTAGGATAAGGAATTTTTTTTAAATACATATTATTCTATACCTTATGTTTTCATGGAAAAAGATAACTTTCAGACCTTCCACATCAACTGATATAAATCTATCTCATTCTTTTGAATTTCAGTGATACCTCCCTGTTCTAATATACTCTCATGTAATTGAGTTTATACGGATGGACAATAGTTTCCAGTTTTCAGGATAAATGGTTGTTTTTTATTTAAAACAATATCATAATATATTTTTCCCCATGTAATCATCTGTATACTCAATTCCACAATTACAGCTGCTAGGTGGGGGGTATGTGAAACTAAGTTATCATGTTTTTCTAAATTTTCTTCAGAAAGGTTTATCAACTATGGTCCCTTCCAAATCCATATGAAGTAATCTGAATGCCAGTCTTCTCCAAATCCTTGCAGACTTGAACATCATGATTAAACTTATAAAACTACACCAAAGTAAATGATAAAAAATTGTATTTATTGTTTCAATTATCATTCAATTAAGAGGAAGGTTGATCACCTTTGCATATGTAATTACATCCTACTATGATTTTCCTTACTAAAACCATTGGTTCTTATCGACCATCCCCTCATTGGTGTGCCCAAACAAAAATAAACGAAACAATGCCATACATAAATGTTTAAGGATTATGTTGAAAGAACTTCCCAGAAATAAGACTCACCTCTTCGTACTGGTAAATTGTACTATTCCCAAAAACGTAAGCCTGAAATATTTCCTGAAAGGTCCATAGATTCCAAAGGTAGAAAGAATCTTTAGAATAACATGTCATACATCAACTCATGTATGTGAAGTTAGGGTACAACAAGCAGACTTCAGTTTTCAACTCAGAAATGCTCAATGTTGGAAGACAGTGTAATAATGCATGGAAAGAACTGAAGGAACACAGGTAGTCTGATCAGTTTATAGATGGTCATTCAAATATAGGTCTACATGGGAGGAAATGCAGACATATTTACGATGTACACATTGTAGTTTCTATGAATTCTGCTGGAAAAAAATTATACAGGATTATATCATTTTCTATGGCTGCCATCACAAATAACTAAAATTTTATCAGCTATAAGCACACTCATCTATTATCTTGCAGTTCCTTTGGGTCAGATGTACGAACGTAGTGTGTTTTAGTTGGTTTTCTTCTTAGAGTCTCATAAGAACAAAATCAAGGTTCGGGTAGGATGGTAGGTTTGCATTCCCTTCTAGAGGCTCTAGGGAAGATTTCATTTCAAGGTGTCTTCAGGTTATTGGCAGAATTCAAAGACTGAATTCTGCTCATTCACTGGCAATTAGCTGGGATGAGTCTCAACTTCCAGAGGCTGTGTTTCTTTACTTATGCCCTCTTTCCTCAACTCACAAAACTACCAGCAAGGCATCATGCTCTCTCCTGCTATGAATTTCTTCCCTCTCTCTGAGTCACTGTTTTGGTTTTTGTTTCCCATTCAAGTACCCTTGTGATTTTACATTGGTTCCCCACAGGCAATATAGATGATTCCTATCATAGGACCAGTGATTAATATCCATAATTACATCAAGGTATCCTCACAGTGATTCCTAGATTAGTGTTTGGTTGAATAACAAGAGGGTACCAATCCTGTGGGTACATATATAGAATTTTATCATGGTTTATCTTCTGGCCCCAAAGATTCATGACCCTCTCAAAAGCAAGATATATTCACCCCATCTGAAGGTCTTTAGAAGTCCTATCCCATTTCACCAACTCCAAAGTCCAAAATCTCTTTTATAGCCCTCAGCTCAGAACTCCCAAATCTTGCCATCTAATTCAGGTATAGAGGAAATTCCAACACATAATACACCCTGGTCCATATTCCACAAGTCTATGGTCCCATGAAATGAAAAAATAAAACAAAACAAAATGAACAAACAAAAAAACACAATTTATTTGCTCCTAACATACAATGATTGGATGTGTATAAAATAAAAAAATTATAGACATTCTGGTTCAATCAGTGGGGGCTGGGGGGATGGAAAGTATCCTGGGATCACTGGTCAAGTACAGTTTAAAAATCTAACCAAGCAAACTGCATTAGGTTCCAGGGTTCCAATGCCTGGGCATAGCATCCTGATTCTCAGCTCTGCCTTATGGGTCACCATCCTTCCATTTGTAGTCTCTGTCCCTACTAGTCCAAACTGGCCTTTCTACTGATGGCAGGTTCTGGAGAACTTTGTGGGTCTCCAGTGTATATCATAAGGACTGACTCCATGAGGCTCATACCACATCTTTCCAAGATGATTCCTTGTCTATTTTTGGTGTCTACTGAGAGCATGATGAGATAATGCTCTTAAATTTTCTAGGTACTCTTTGGTGTGATGGGGGAATCTAAGAGTCCCACCCTCAATCTCCTCAAAGGGTCTTTTGTATAAGAACTTAGGGTTTTGTCACCTCTTGCCTTCCAGACAGATGGTGAATTGCCCACATCATAGCAATGTGGTTCCATTTTGTTTCATAGTTCTTAATTTGTCTCTTTATGTACATTTTTACTATTATTAGCAGAAAGAAAACAGGTGGAACCTTCCACCTTTTGCTTGAAAACATCGTCAGCTGAGTATACAAAAATGTAAATAAGTATACAAATAACATGATTTCCTCTTTTTTTTTAACAGCTGGGGTTCACAACTATTTATATATGGTCAGCATATATTAGATATGCTTGGCTGTGTTAGAGTTCAAATATGTGACTCACAGTCAATTAGGAAAATAATACAATCAAGGAAAATCAGATTGGTGAGGCATGTGAAAAGACAAGGGAAGTAGAATTTTCTTCATCATTTTCCATGGCAGTGATTGAATAGCATGCTGAAAATTGATCAGCTGGTATCACAGATCTCTGTGATAACTGAATGTTCCTTGAAATATATAAATCATCAGCAGATTTTCAAGTTTGTCTTTGTCCCATGAAAAGTTTAAAAAATGGTATAAGAATAAAATGTGCCCATTTGGGAGTTCTATTTAATTTATGAAATATACAGTAGACCAAAAATTTAAAAAAAATTTTTTTAAGATTTTTTTATTCATTTGAGAGAGAGGGAGAGCATCAGTGGGGGGAGAGGCAGAGGGAGAGGGAGTAGAAGATTCCCTACTGAGCAGAGAGCCCGATGCGGGGCTTGATCCCAGGACCCTGGGATTATGACCTGAGCAGAAGGAGGATGCTTAGCCCACTGAGCCACCCAAGTGCCCCCTTTTAAAAATTTTGATAGACAATTGGGTCTGGATGGTTCAGTCAGTTAAGCAGCAAACTCTTAATTTCAGCTCAGGTCATGATCTCCGGTCCTGGGATTGGGCCCACATCAGGCTGTATGCTCAGTTCTCTAACAAATACATAAATCTTTAAAAAATTTTAATTGACAATGATTTATAAAACCCAAAGGACCATTGGACAAATCTGTATAATAATGAGATTTCCCTTGAAATTATAGTGTAAATCAGTATAGAGATTCACGTTTCTTTTTGTTTCATGAAATGGTTAAAAATTACAGGTGAATAAAATGTGTTAATTTTAAAATATTTTAACTTTATACAAATGTGCTTTCCCTATATGTACTGATCAATTTTTTCACACACCTGTATTTTCCAGAATATCTTTCCTACTATTAAGCATTTTTTTAGGGCTTTAGTATACAGTTGGTGCTACAACAGTGTGGGGGTTAGGGCATTGATTCCCACCTCCCTAGTTGGAAATCTGCACATTGCTTTTGATGCCCCCCAAAACTTCACTAACAATAGCCTACTGTTTACCAGAAGCCTTATAACTTAATAAAGTTGGTTAACACACACTTTGTATGTCCTATGCTTTCCATACTGCATTCTTAGAAAAAAGGAAACTGTAGAAAAGAAAGGATGGTTAAGAAAACCATAAGGAAGGGGTACATGGGTGGCTCAATCAGCTAAGCATGTGATTCTTGGCTTCCACTCAGGTCATGATTTCAAAGTCTGGAAACTGAGCCCCACATCGGGCTCCGTGCTCAGTGTGGGAACTACTTGAGACTCTCTCTCCCCCTGCTCCAGTCCTGTTTTTACTTTCTCTCTCTCTCTACCTAAAATGTATAAATAAATTTTTAAAAAGAAATAAAAAAAATCCATAAGGAAGAGAAAATACATTTATAGGACTGTCTCCTATTTATCTGCAAGTAAATGGATCCACACACTTCAAATACATGTGGTTCAAGGATCAACTCTCTTTATCTTTTTAGATATCTTTCCAGGCAGTTCACATTTTACTCCTTTATTTGTCTTTCCATTTCTTTTATTGACTTCCTGCCCTCAGGGGACATAGTGTAATTATTTTGATCCAGTATTTAAATATGGTGTTTCTATAATCCTTGTTTTCCCCCCAAAGTGTTTTCTTTATCTGATTTTTGTATTCTTTCCATTCCTGTTCTCTTTGGAGAGAGGGGTTGCCTGGATTTTTTGATGGAGCAATGAAGTGGTGGTTTATTGTGTGTGTTATGGTTAGCAAGGGTAGGACAAATTCTGGGTTCACCTGGTCTCTTCAACCTTGGCTCGCTGAAGCCTAATGTTTGCATTTCTTTTACAACTGCACCTTCCCTGGTATGCCACAGTGGAGTACCAAGGAAAACTGTAAAGCATATGCAGAATATGTAAGACATTGGGGGCACCTGGGTGGCTCAGTGAGTTAAGCCTCAGGTCATGATCTCAGGGTCCTGGGATCGAGCCACCATTGGGCTCTCTACTCAGCAGGGAGACTGTTTCCTCCTCTCTCTCTGCCTGCCTCTCTGCCTACTTGTGATCTGTGTCAAATAAATAAATAAAATCTTAAAAAAAAAAAAAAAGAAGCATATGCCAGACATTGATAACCCAGGTCAGGAAGCACCATGTAGACATTAAGACCTACACCTACATGGTCACATGTTTCTACTTCTGGGGAATTTTGTAGGCTACCCGAGAGTTTGCAGGGTGTGTCTCCTACGGGTCTCTCATGTGGGTGGCTGTCCAGAATTTCCAGTGTACCGTTCCCATCGCATTCTACAATCTTCTGTTTCCTGTGTTTAGTTGGTTTTGCTGTATTTCATGTTACTGTTTTTAGTGGCAATAACTCATCATTTCATCATAGATTTCAAAGTCTCTGCTTCCCTTGTAGGCTTTGATGTTTCCCCCAGTATTTCTACTATGTATGCTATCATATCATTAATCAGGTTGTGATCTTGCATGGATTATAATTATACTCTGTCTCTAGCCCCCTATACCTCAGAGCTCTCCTGTCAACTAATAAAACTCAGGCTGCTAGATCATGTGTAGCACTCTGGGATGACATTAACCTTACACTTTAAAGCACACACTCCTTACAATGTTAGGAAAGTATACTAGTCTAGGGTGGGCATTCAATCATCTGCATCTTATACGATGGATTGGTCCAGTGGTGGGTATTAAGGAGGGCACATATGACATGGAGCACTGGGTGTCATACACAAACAATGAATCTTGGAACACGACATCAAAAACTAATGATGTGCTGTATGGTGACTAACATAATTTTTTTTTAAAGGAAGATAGTAATCCAGAAAAGGAAATAATACTTGATTAAGAAAAAAAAGTCCCCCATGGCCTTCTCTCTAGTCAAAGGACCAGGGAAGGAGGAGTAGAGCATGACAGTACTTTCAGAAAATTATCACTCTATTCCAACCAAGCACGGCATGAAAAATGGTGGTTTTACCCCACCCCATGCTGGCAAAGCCCAAGTGAAGAACCAGCCCCATCGGGCAATGAAAAAGCACTGCCACCCAAATGTATTGTTTTTATGTAATATTTTTGAAATGCCAAAATTATGAGACTACAGAAGAGATTTGTGGTTTTCAGGGATTCAGAAGGTGGTTGGGCAGAACAGGAGTGGGTGTTGGTGTCACTAGGGAACAGGAGAGATCCTGGCATGCTGGACTGCACTGGTATTAGTTTTCTGGGTGGGATGCTGCAGTCCAATTTTGCAAGATGTTACTATTGGAAGACTGGATAAAGGGCATGTGAGATTTCTATCCTTTCTTACAAGTGTACCTGAATCTGAATTAACTTCAAAAGGAACCGTGCTTTGAAAAAGTCCCCCAAAAGCTATAAGCACCCCTATGTTTATGGTAACATTATCTACAATAGCCAAATTATGGAAGCAACCCAAATATGCATTGATGGATGAATGGATAAAGAAGATGCAGGGTGTACACACACACACATGCACAAACACACACACACACACACACACATACAGAGGAATATTATTCAGCCATAAAAGAATGTAATCTTGTAATTTGCAACAACGCGAATGGATGGGTGGAGAAAGTGTTGTGCCAAGGGAAATAAGCCAGTCAGAGAAAGACAAATGCCATATGATTTCAATCATAGGTCAGATTTAGGAAACAAAACCAACAAACAATGAAAAAAGGGGCAAACAAAAAGTCAGATTCTTGCCTCTAGAAAACACAGGGAGGGTCACCAGGAGGGAGGTGGATGGGGGATGGGTAAAACAGTCGATGGGGATTAAGGAGGGTACCAGTGATGATGAGCACCAGGTATTGTATGGACATGTTGAATCACTATGTCATACACCTGAAACTAATATCCTACCATATGTTTACTACACTGGAATTAAAATGAAAAATAATTTTTAAAAATCCCCCTGAAATTCTTATGAATGATACTATAGTCCATTTTTCTCTATTTCCCCATACACAGAAAAAAAAATATAAGAGAATAAGAAATTTTCTACAATGAAAATGCATTTCTCTCCAAAATAAGAGGCACAGGGGCACCTAGGTGGCTCAGTGGGTTAAAGCCTTTGCCTTTGGCTCAGGTCATGATCTCAGGGTCCTGGGATCGAGCCCCAAATCGGGCTCTCTGCTCAGTGGGGAACCTGCTTCCTCCTCTCTCTGCCTGTCTGTCTGCCTCCTTGTGATCTCTGTCTGCCAAATAAATAAATAAAATATTTTTTAAAAAGAGGAACAGATCTATAAAGTAGGCATTAGCAAACATTCAACATTATCTCCTGTTTATTTCCAATCTTTTCTTATGCTTGCTTTTGTGATATGGAAATATTTGAGACATTTCTCCCTTCATTCAACCAGTCCCCTCATTTTTTCATTAAGGTTGAGGGATAGAGGGGGGAAATGATTTTAATGTCAATTTCTTAAATGTGATCACAAGAGTTTTTCCTATTTCATTAATATAATAATCTTGAAAATGTGCTAGTATCTTCTTTCTACAGATGTGGACAAGGGGGGAGAAAGATACCAAGGGGGCACCCACCACACAGTGTTGGAGTTTGAAGGCACACTCCCATACCTGAGCAGGCACCAGATCTCTGTTATCTGACACATCCACAGTCAACAGAATTTATTTGACTTTCTCTTGTCCTGTAAAGTGTGGAAATCATTCCAAATACCCTCAAAACACTCCCCAAAGACTTGCAGGAACACTGCCATCATAAAAGAACATAATGTCCTAACTATTTCTATAGGCTATGAAGCATAAAGCCTGCACAGGGATCCCAAGGACTAGTTATGGAAATGTGAAAGGCTTGAGATCATTCTTAATATTTTAAGCAAAGGATACTTTTTTTTTTTAACTTCTGCACTTACTTTGTTATTGATGAATTTATTGTTGGAGGTTTTAAGAGCATAAACTTAGATGTCTGGACTGAATACAGCTTGGTTTGTGAGTGATGGTAAATTGAAAGGTTTACAGCAACACCTATCAGCAGGATCTAAGAGTAACTCTGTTTTGACACCAAGTGGTTAGTGGAAATTAGTAAAAATCAAAATAAGCGTGGTAGCATTCCCAGCCTAAAAGAATGTATTTCAGACCCATACAAGGCATTTACATCTGTGAAATTTGGTGCTGGAAGAGACAGTGGAAGTCACGGTCCCCAGACACTCCATTTTAGGAAAGAGAACATCACAGATGGTGACCTCTCCTGGCTCACTATATACATAGGTTAATCACAGACGCGGAAGCAGAAAGAAAGAAAGGGTAGATACAGAGTATTTTCCCAAAGAGGTGTTGGACCCACATGGGGCTATAAAAAATTATGTTCACCTCCATCAAGAATCTCCCCTCGGTAAAAATCTGTGAATCCTCAAGATGACTGCCAAGGACAAGGCTGTGTGTTTGTGGGGTTGACCAGCCAGGAGCAGGGATCTAGTGGTTTCTAGGCACTGAGCACCTTCATTCATTCAAGTTGCCTTGAAATACATCTGAGCCCAGATCTGGACCCACGTAAACGTCCAAGTACTTGGTTTTCCCTTCTCATGTGTATCCTTAAGTCTTAGGATATTTGTGCAGAGCATGGCTAAGGATCACTTGGGAAAGGAGAAGAGAGCTCAGCCACCTCCTCCTTCTCCAGGAGCTCCCCATACCGTGCATATCCAGTAGCATGTCCTTGCTGGAAAGTGAAGTCCTTTGGTCCATCGCAGTAGATTGGAACTCAAAGCCATGTGCCATTTGCACTTGACCATCTCTCCAAACAGTGCAAGTAGATCATGGAAGCCCAACCTCCTTCCACATGTGGTACTGTCCCAGTGAAGTATCCAGATAAACTTCATTTTTTCCACAGGCTCGTTTCCAACAGTGATGCTAAATCCATCCCTAAAGACTCTGGCAACAAGAAACTATGAACTGGCTCTCTTGGATCTGCTATTCCCACACTACCCAGGATTCTGGGAGCAGTAGGTTAGAACCCATGTGTAGACACGTGTGTGTGTGTTTGCTAAAAACACAATAAAAAACAATAATGCCAACCATCAGCAATTTCAGAACCAGTGTATTTTTTTTTAATTTTTATTTTTTTAAAATTTCTTTTCAGTGTTCCAAAATTCATTGTTTATGTCCTATACCCAGTGCTCCATGCAATATGTGCCCTCTACCATACCCACCACCAGGCTCACCCGTCCTGCTCCCCTCCAAAACCCTCAGTTTATTTCTCAGAGTCTACAGTCTCTCATGGCTTGTCTCTCCCTCCAATTTCTCCCAACTCCTTTCTCCTCTCCATCTCCCATGTCCTCCATGTTATTCCTTATGCTCCACAAGTAAGTGAGACCATATGATAATTGACTCTCTATGCTTGACTTCTTTCACTCAGCATAACCTCTTCCAGCCCTGTCCATGTTGATACAAAAGTTGGGTGTTCATCCTTTCTGATGGAGGCATCATACTCCATAGTATATATGGACCACATCTTCTTTATCCATTCAGAGGACCGGTGTATTTTGATCCATTTTATCTATTTTTATTTATTCCCTCGGGGTTGATGGAGAAACCAGTCCTTGGATATGTTGTTAATACTGAAAGAGCACAAAATCTCTAAGAGAGGAGCTGAGATGAGCATGAACCATGCCAGGATCCATTCACACCACTTCCCCATTACACCATTACTCCTTACACACTAATCCACCTGCATCTCAAAAATACAGAATGAAACATGTCTGACCTCTAACGTCAGCTTGAACGTACGAACCCAATGCCCCAGGAACAAACTGAGTAATACGTTGGAACTGTAACCCTTATATTCAAGACCAAGTCACCTTCAGCTAATTTGGCAGCTTCTGACATTTTCCAATCTCTTTAAGGTCACACGAATGAAAAAGTAGCTGTGGGTAGTACTAAGCCTTAAGGACTATGATATTTAAAATAATCTTGGTAGATGGAGTCATTAATGGCCATTTGTAAAGAAACAGCCTTCGTGACAAAAGGAAACTTAAAGACCCCATGATTACTCAATTTTGGGGGAAAGGTTATTCTAAAACATTTTAAAACTCAGAAATATCATTGTAGATCTCTCAAGGAGAATTTAAGTACGTAAAACATTTAAAATGTTATTGATAACAATTAGGAGAGGAAAAATGGCTTTTCAGTTCTATCTCATAGTAATATATTTCTTCTAAAAAAATCTCAGAATCACTTTTAATTGGTCTCACAGTGGTCCTTAATGATTTTTCTTTTACTAAAACCTAAAGTCTGTCCCCTTTGGCTTTATTTATCTGCAGTGATGTTCAGAAGTGACTTCTCTCCTCCTTGAATTCCCTCTTCCTGTGGCTTCTATGATATTTGCCCCATTATCTTCCTACCTTAGTTCTTAAATAAATTTTATTATCATTTGAGAATAGTTTTAGATTTGCCCCAAAAAGAGGAAAATTGTACAGATAGGCTTACCTACCCTAAACCCATTTTCTGCTATTGCATTAATATAGAACATTTATAACAATAAACAAAATAATTTTGGTACATTATTTTTAACTGAAGTCTATATACTAGAGAGTCCTTAGTTTTTACAGTTTCTACATAATGTCCCTTTTTGTAAAGTTCTAGGACCAAATGTTACATTCTGTTGTCCTGTGTTCTTCTATTGCTCTAGACAACTTCTCAGATTCCATGTGTTTGTGATGACCTTGACAGGTCTGAAGAGTCCCAGTCTGGTGTTTTGTAGCATGTCCTTCTGTAGGGCTTTGTCTGGTGTATTTCTCATGATTAGACTAGGGTTATAGGTTTCAGCAGAAACCACAGAGGTAAAATTTCATTTCCATTCCATCTCATCAAGGGCACGTCCCCTGAACTGGGCTAACTGGCTATCACTGGCTGGCTCAGGTTGTGTCTGTCAGGAATTCCCCACTACAAAGTGACTGCTTTCCCCACTTCCTATACAGTGTTCTTTGGAAGGAAGTCCCCACACAGCTCACACATAAGTGGTAAAGAATAATCCGCTTCCTTCATGGTGTAGAATCTACATAAATTATTTGGAATTCTTCTGTAAAGAAAATGCATCTATCCTTTCTCTTCATTTATTCTTTTCAGTCCTATATTTATAGCAGTATGGACTAATGGATATTTAATTATCCTTTTGGATTCTAATGCAATAGTATTCGATTACACAGACCGTTTCAACATGGGCCATTGGGAATAAGTCCTTATCTTTTGGGAATAAGTCCTTATCTTCTGGCCCTACAAGAAGTTTGGACTCTTCTTAGATGTTTCCTGTTCCAGTTCTAGAATTGCGAATTTCCCCAAGGAAATGACGCTTGTCTTGCTACCATTTTCGTTGCACATTCTTGGGTTTCCACCAAAGTTTGGCAGTCTCTCTTGGTCAACAAATGCTGGAGGGATTATCTGGAGACTTCCAGACTTGTGTCTTACCAGTTTTCTTGTCTATACCTACTCTGATGACATCAGTGTGAGAACATTCATGAGAAAACCAAGTCCTCGTGTGGTCCAGTTCACCCCTCGAATGTCCATATTCTGCAAGGCCAACATGATGCCCTTTCTAAAATCCAATTCTGATCATTGTATTCTTACTTAAAAGCCTTTCCTTGACCAATCCGTCACATCTTCTATAGTCAAGTCACATGTGTCTGAATACCATTTATGTACATTTTAATATGTGTAATATTCAAGAATTATACAGGAATGCAGGGAAATAATGTATAAAGACATGTTGGTATGTTATGACATGTGTTCCCAAATTTTACTGGTGGCCCTGAAAGCTGGGAGAGCACCAACATTCAGAGCGAATTAGCCTTCAAAACCATATTGTTTATCCTTCGGGTTTGTCAGCCTCTTTAACATAACTTGCTGATAACCCCATCAAGGCTTCCTCTTGATGTTGAGACACCAAAAAAGTTGTATGTCCTGAAATATACATATACACACCTTCACAAAATCTTCCTTTTTGTTGTCTTTGTCCAATTTCTGCAACGCAGTTCTACAGCCACATAGATGTTTTCAGTGGGTGTTTTAAGATATTGAATCAACTGAAATTTTCAGAACCCTTAGTATCTAGCTGTACTTGCCATTAACATCACCTGTCTATGTGTGTATGAATATGTACACACTTATGTTTTCTCTTTTCCGTTCATTTTTTCGGGCAGAGTTTCACCAATATTCTCCAGACTTTATAAAGGATTCTTTGGAGTACCTGACTGGCTCAGTCAGAGGAGCATGTGACCCTTGATCTTGGGGTTGTGAGTTCGAGCTTCACATTAGGTGCAGAGATCATTAAAAAAAATAAATAAGCTTAAAAAAGAGAATTCTTTGTCATCACATCCTTCTTAATTCTCTAAATTGCATACCTGAATCCTATGCCACTGACACGATTTCTACTTTGTCTGCTTACCATTTCAATGGATAACTAACCATCAATTTTAACTTATTTTTAATACAATTATTTTAGACTGTGTGTCTCCTGCTACTGATTATTTTAACCAGTCATTTTATATACATTCACATTGATTCAAAACATTTATTTTATGGAAAAATATAAAATACAAACGTTTACATAATAGTCTCCCATCTATGTCTGAAGGAAAATTACTAAAAATGGAATGTGTGGATTCAATAAAACACTAAAGATGTTTAGCTCTTGCCAAAGCAGGTAAAAATGGACATTAATAATATAAATAAGAAGGAAAATTATGACAGTACATCTAGATTTGTTTCACCAGAAATTTTGTTGTTACGAAAGTGATTCATTAAGGAGAATGCTGGCATAGTATTAACTTTTGGGACATGTGATTGAACACGTTTCTACTCTTTAAGGGGCATATGAATCTCATTATTAACCTGTTTCAATTATTAACCAGTTTTGATGTGTTCATCCTTATAAGGCTAGGTTTGAGTCATTTATGTTCTCTCCCTCCTTCTTCTCTCCCTCCTTCACTGTGGATGGGGCATTTCAAAGCCTATGAGGAGGTGTGGTGTACATTAGGTTCATGGAGGTAGTATTACAAAAACAAAGAGAAGACCTAGACTCCTGGTACTTCCAACCCAAGGCCTTTTGGAAGAATTGTAGATAACCACGCCTGGGTGGCCCAGTCAGCTATGCATCCAATTTTTGGTTTTGGCTTAGGTCATGATCAGCGCCATGAGATCAAGCTGCATGTGGGGCTCTGTGCTCAGTGCACAGTCTGTTGTCCTTCTCCCTGCCTGCCCTCCCTGACCCTACCCCTCATTTCCTAGCTCTCTAAAATAAATAAGTGAATCTTGTAAAAAAAATAAAAATAAAGACAACCATTCCTACAAACGTCTCAACTTGTGAAGGGCTCAAGGTGCTCACACTCTCATCTTGACGTCTCATAAAAGGGTTAGAGTCCTTTTTAAATACACATACATACACATAATTATGCTTCATCTTCTAGTATTTTTTAGACAAGATATTAGGCAAGAAAATAGATATACATATGACCATATAATCAAAGAATATTAACAATGTTGAATGAAATAAATCAGTCCCAAAACAGATCTATAGATGACTCATCTTTGGGAATTATATCAAGGAGCTTAAGATTTTTATAAATAAAAATGCAACAGGAAAAGTTAAGTATGAGTGGTAAGTAGGGAAATTTCAGGAGGGATTAGGGTGTTGTAGAAAAGAAAATATTCAGGGGGGTGAAAAAAATAAGTGAAGTCAATTTCCTGACTAGAAATCACAGCAGACTATATACAACAGAAGGATCGATGAACTTAAAAAGTCATTCAAATTGAAGCATAAAGAAAAAATAGTGAAACTGAAAAGAGCTAGATATAGAACTCAATATCCAAATTACTTTCATAAATAGGGTGAAATAAAGGCATCTTCTGATAAATGAGGCATTTGTCTACAGGCCCAGCTGGAAGAAGTTGACTAGCTAGAGGTCAATTACAGAAAATGAAGTGTAGACCTGCAGAATAGAATGAGAATCAACAGAAATGTCCATATGTGGGTAAAAAAACACACTGTTTAAATAAACACAGCCTTGCTTTAAAACCATGACCAAGCAACACAAAGTAGATTGTAGGGTCTATGACATTTGCACAAGCGTATTTCACAAGCACACCAAGAATGGCTTGAGGGAAGTAAATAGAATCTTACAGGTTTCTCGTCTTGCATGAGAAATCACACAGTATTTTTTCTTTCAAGGTTCACCATCTAGCCACTGGACTGACTACTGAAAAATTTAAGAGTAACTAAAAATAATAAATGGTGAAAATGGAATAGCGAAATTATGGTCAGACTCAGAAGAATGTAGAAAAGAAATAACAGAGGGCAAAGCACAGATGGGAAAAACACTGAATGTCAATAGTTCACTGAAATACAACCATATCAGACATTGCATTTTGTGAAACAGAATAAATAGTCCAATTAAAAGACAGATTGTCAGAATGATAAAGAGGCAAGACCTTGCTCTATGCTCTTTATTTTTAAAAGGCATTTAAACAGAGTCCACAGTCTCTCATGGTTGTCTGAGAAACAAACTGAGGGTTTAGGAGGGGAGAGGGGGGTAGGAGGTTGGGTGAGCCTGGTGGTGGGTTTTAAGGAGGGCACATATTGCATGGAGCACTGGGTGTGGTGCATAAACAATGAGTTCTGGAACACTGAAAAAGATTAAATTAAAAAAAAAAAGACATTTAAACAACAGACACCCACATACATAGACACAAATAACAAGACGCAGATTGAAAAGTATTAAGATGGAAAAAAAATGGCATACCAACACAATATAAGGGATCAGACGGACTCTTGGAATCGTTTAATGAGTGGATATAAAGATGAAAATTCTTGTCAGAGATGAAGACTGGTCTTATTGGAGAAAAAAGAGTGAAACGAATGATCAGGAAGGCATAATGAGTTTTATACATATATGGTCCTATGTACAGAGCTTCAATGCACATGGAGCAAGCCTGGTTGCATTCATGGGAGGGAGGGAAGGGAAAAGAGAGACAGATTCAAATCCATGTTGGGGGTTTTAAGACTGCATTTTCAGGAACTGATTAAACAAGTCCACTTTCCCAGGTGAGAGTATGTTAAATGTTTGTGACATGTGTGATGCTATGTGCTCAGCTGATTTTATCATTTATACTCCATAAAATTTCCAAGTTCTTTTCAAGGTCCTACTGCCACCTGGAATAATGCACTAGGATAATGTTTTCTGTAAATGTTTGGAAGACTTTTTCCTGTAAAATCGTCTGGGTAAACTGCATCTTTTGAATTGGTGAGATTCTTTTAACAATTCTTTATACTATTCAAACAAAAGGAGCTACAGATTATATGTGACTTTGGAGCAATTTAAACCGGTTTTATTATCCTAGCATAGTTCTTTCCTTTGAATGTGTTGTTTGCTTGCTCTGGAACATGTCACTGAATTTCTTATATTTCTATCTCCCCCTTGTCATTTCTTAACTGTCACTCTGGCTTTTTCCTTTTTCCATGTATATATTGAAAACATCTAGCTTTTCTCAAAAAATTACACTTGAGATTTACTAGGTCCTACATTACCTTTTTTTTCCCCCCTTTTCTGCTTTTGTCTTTGCTTTCTTCAGGGTTGATCAACAATACCAATTTCAAGTTTCATGATCAATACACAAATTGCTGTGCTTTGATTTAAAGTGATTGAGGCAGAGAGGGAATAAGAAAGGTTTTTAAGGGCTGGGATTTTTCTGAAGGCAAAGTAATAGGAGCAAGAATTAGGATTCCCATATGGTTTTGTCTCCTTGTTTTCTGGGCCATGACTGTTCTTTCTCTGTTAGGAGCATGTCACTGTGAACAATGGTGAGGCTCGTGAATACAACAACTAACACCTCTGGGTTCCTGCAGAGGAACTTTCCGACTCCGGAAGGAGGTCTTCTAGAGATAGGCGTGGAAAAAGGCAGAAGGGATGTCAAGCCAGTTGGGTGTCCTGGAACATGGTGGTCCAAGCATACACTTCTTGATATACAAAGAGGGTAATTATTATTCCTCAAGCTTACAACACAAATGGAAGTGATGGGGTCAAGGGTGCCCACCCACACTTGCTGTAACATCAGATTCACCTACAGCAAGCTGTCATGTCATGGGGTTCATTTCATCCTAAATCTCATATTCCCTGCCCAAACTGCCCATCTTACAGAGGAAATGGCTTGGCTGCTGGCACTACATTGAACCCTAAGTGGTCTGCAACACAAGCCAAGACCACCAGCCGCCTGGAAACTCCCATTGGACCAGGTGGTGCCCGCAGCCCCGGCAAGTGATAGCCAACCGGCCTCCCAACACATGAGAAGATGGGACAAACAGCAATCTTGTGACTCCTTGATTTCCCAGACACTAGATATGGTGGCAGATCCAGCAAGCATCCCAAAGCTTACTCTAAGAAACATGAACCACAAGCTCTTAACAACCTCCTCAAAACAGGTTATGGCAGAAATCCCAGAAGGTAAACAACCCTACAATTCAGACATGTAAGTGTATCCAGTGAATATTCCTCTTATAAACAGAAAACAAAGGGCATCTCAGTAAGGAAACCCTGCTCTTAAAACATAGCCAAAATGGAAACCAGAGAAAATTAAAAGAGATCACCAACTGTTCAGAACAATATGAGCCCCAGAAATGAGCCCCAGACTTGGGCACAATGAGACCTCCCTAGACAAGAGGGTGGAGAAGAGCAGCCAGTACGATATCCTGGGTACACCCCCAGGTAGAATCATTCTATCAGATGTAAAGAGTGCTGGAAGCTACCAGAGATGCCATGGTCTATCTACAGGTGACATTTCAGACAACAGAAAATGCCAACTTTGAGAGAGAGACAGACAGATAGACAGACAAATGTTTCCAATATCTGAGTTGGGTTTCAGGAGGCATCTTTTCCAACCATTTCACAGAACACAGCACTTAGAAAAACTCTCATCAGAATAAAAACATGCATGCCTTACCAACAGTCAGGAAGCTGCCTAAGGAAGCAGGCTCAAATGCTGATCCCAAAGGAAAGCTATTGTCTTCTCCACCAGCTTGCTGATGGATTCCTTCCAGTTCTTCCTTCCTTCCAGTTCTTATGTGGTGCCATCAGCTTGATAGAAGCCCAGTCAGAAGTGGGGTTCAGATGGAGGGGACTATAGGACAGACTTTCTTATTTCAACTCTCTTCATCTCTCTTAACCTAACGCTTTGAGCTTCACTGCCCAGGGAGGACGAGGAAGAGAAGCTCAATGGTTGCAGTCAGGGCAAGGATAGGGAGAAAATAAGGTTTTCCAGGTATTCTAATGCAAATCACATGTTTCTGATGCCATAAAGGATGTAGTCCAAGAGCAGCCTCAAAGAGAAAGGGAATCAGGGTCCGCAAGGGGTAGAGACTAGGTAGGAGGTTGAAGAAAGACACTGCAGTTGAAGAAGAAAGAGGCCACCATGTAGTGTCTGGCTTCTGTCCCATATCCCTTCCACCTGCAGGATATTGGAGGCTGTGGGCTTTTTCCTTCCTTGTGACCAAAGTAATGAGTGCCCGCAACTGTTTCTGGGCATTGTCAGGGCAGGAAACCACCAAGTGCTTATTGTATAGTGTATGGCACTATCTACTCCAAGGAGGGGTGAGCACACATAATCTCCCAAGTGAACCATCACATGCACCCTCACCTCCCAGCCCACCCTACTAGAAAACCAACAGCATGTCAGTCATTATTCTCTTGCCCTGAAGGATGACCTTCATAGGAACACACAGGAAAGCATAGTCAGAGGGTGAAATGAACAGGCCCTTGAGGACGAGGCATCCATGCTTCTCAAACAGTAATATATGATCACCTGAGGACCTTGATGAAGTGTAGATTCAAATTCAGCCTGGCTCGGATGGACCCTCAAATCCTGTACCTCTGCCAAGTCCTATGTGATATTGAGGTTCTTGGGACACACTTTTTGAAAAGTGAGGAGTTGAATCAGCGATTCTAAAACGTGTCTGGTGTCACAGTTGCCTAGATGGCATGTTCAAGCTCTGCCCTCCTCCCCAAGTTTTTGAGTCATTGGTTTGGGAAAGGCCCAAGAATTTGCATCTCCAATGAGTTCCCACATTTTGCTGATGTTGCTGTTTCTCAGCCCAAATGTGGAGAAACCCTTCAAGGACCAGAACAGGGGTTTTCAGTCTTGGCTACTTAATAGAGTAACCTATAAAAATACCATGGAGAACAGCTCATCCACTGTATTTCCTGAATTAACTGAGTTTGTAGACTGTAAACTATTTCAGATGATGCACTTGGGCACTCAACACTGTGAATCACTCTTTTGGACTTTTTCTTGGGTTAAGAGTCATGAAAGTGCATCCGTAGTGGACCAGCTATGTCGGAGACTAGAGCCAGGATCAACTTGCAGGGACAGGAGACCCCTGAGGCATCGCCCAGCATGGCAACTCCTGGTCCCCGTTTCTTCTGTGTTTGGTCCACCAGTCAGCTCAGGGACAGGTTCTATACTTTCATTGCAAATGTCTCCAGTCAAGTGGTAATCTGTCTCCCCCATGCTCCAGTGCAATTTTGCATCTGGATATATTTTTAATCCACTTGGAGGTTTGAATCAGAAAGAAAATATATTTCCAATTTCCCCAGAGTCAGTACTTTCTTGTTGTGCCTATAAATTTGTTGCCTCAAAATTAATTGCTGGTAAAGTTAACTGTTGTTTTTTTTATATATAATTTGAACTTTTTCTATATAAATATGATGGTCTTTGTCGTATATAGAGTCCCCAGATTTATAAGCAGGGTCTCGGTAGATTTTCCTGTTTTGCAATTCTGTGAGTGTGGACAGTTTTTACAATGCACTGAATTTCAACTGTTTCTTTCTTCTTTTTCCTCCTCCTTTCTGGTCTCAGACTAGCCAGGCTGCCTCAGCATCACAGAGTTCATCCTTGATTGTAGGCGCCTGTCATTCTCCTTAACAGAATGAAGTGATGACTTTAAGCACTGTGGAAAGCCAAGGAACATTCCTGTGTGTGGCAGAGTAGCCGAGAAAGAATGATTAGTCCCTAATAGAACAATTTGAGCAGAACTAAGCATTCCATCTTAATGGAGATTTGGAAGCCAGCCAAAATTTGTACCTTCCCATTTGCCATTATTCAGCCTTCGTAGGTTCATAAATAATACTCACAGGGATAGCATCAAAATGGCTTCCAATCGGTCTCTGCTTCTAACAAGCTGAGGTTTCCCAGATTTCTTCATTACTGTTAATCATGTTCAACTTGTCTCTGCTTGCTCATTTCCATAAGTGAGGGCTGTCTTGATTGTTTGATGCCACTGAATCTCCTGGGTTGGCACTTTCCCCAAATCAGGAAAGTCCCGTTTGATTCTCAATGGCAAGCACATGATGACTCAGCTCCAAGTTGTTGTTTCATTCAAGGCATGGCCAGGCTCTTTGCCAAGGAGCCTTGCTTTTTCCTTCCTGGGCACTGAGGAATGATTGTGTACACAGTCCTCATAGTCGCTGGCAGGAGATGGGAGACCACAGAACAGCTGCAGTATCTCCGAGACAAGACTTAGGAATCTTTAGCATTCTCTCTCTCACTCTCTCTCCTAATATAAGCCACGAGCTTCTTGGTTCATCTGCCCCAGTGGTTCTCAAAGTTGAGCATACATCTGAATCACTGGTAGCATTCACGAAATTAGAGGGGGCTGGATTGGACCTCCAGGTTCTGGAATGAGGCATGAAGCTCTGCCTTTTTAGCAAGCTCTCTGGACTGTACTTGGAGAATCAATGATCTGTTCCCTGTTTTTAGTCAGTGACTGTCACCTTTGCTCCTCTTTCTTTTATACATCTATATGGTCTGTTCTGCCTAATTTGGCAACATCGGGATTTTCTTGTCAATGCTTTGCAAAGCTTTGGAAACATTCAAATATCAACATGGGTCTGCTCCATGGTATTGAATGTCTTTTGAGTGACACTGTACAGCCTAAGTCTATGACTTAGATGGGCCTGCATCTTCAGGGTTTCTAAATTTTTTTTAAAGATTTTATTTTATTTATTTGACAGAGAGAGAGATCACAAGCAGGCAGAGAGGCAGGCAGAAAGAGAGGAGGAAGCAGGCTCCCCACCGAGCAGAGAGCCCAATGAGGGGCTCGATGCCAGGACCCTGAAATCATGACCTGAGCTGAAGGCAGAGGCTTAACCCACTAAGCCACCCAGGCGCCCCCAGGGTTTCTCAATTTAACTTCCTCATTTTCAATAGCAATTTCCATATCGAAAAATTCACAATTCTTGCTTTTATGCCAGTAGAACTCAATCTTGTATGTCTTCCTTTGCTATGACAAAAGTGAGGATATTTTCCTACTGATGTGGTATTAATTAGGTAAATTCCTAAAACAGAAGTACATATGAGAAAGGCATACAAGCCAAAAATCAACTTATGAAATAGCATGCTATGAACCAAAGGCAAGCAAAAATGACACTGCATCATTTCACAAAATGTGCACGTCCATGAATGGTTGTCTGTATTCCTACCAGAACCATATCATGAAGCACATCTGTGCTCAAAACTGTACCACTAACTAATGATAGAATTTTTTCCCTGTGACTTATCTTAATGGTATATAAGCCCAATACCAATCAATTACTTCTGGCACTTTGAAAATGAAACTTACTTCCCAGCATCAGGGTCAGTTTCATCATAACCTCCACCTGTGTTTATGGAGTTGTTGGGATCACAAGAGTTCCCTCAGCAAAAGTTGGGTCATTTAAGGGCTTTTCTGAGTTCAGCTTACTGGAAGAGGAATTTGTGACCAGCCAGTACTATCTCTGCATATGGTTAAATCCAGGAGCTCTCCTAAATGGCAGAACATTTCTACTCAGTGTGAGATAAAACATAAAAATGTCATTCACTTGTGATCATAAATGGCTAAACAAGAAAATGGGCCAGTATCACTACCCAGTGATGGGTATTCCATGAGAACTCTCCCTGGACAGGGGTCACTAGTATAAATGGGTCATCACTGAAATCTGTGTGGAGAGAAGAACCAATCCTTACCTCTCAGCTACTGTCCAATTCATGGATAATGTATAATGAGCAACCACAGAATTATCTATAGTGCCTTACTTTTCTAGAAATATGCCCTCTATTGATCTTCCCATAAGCTCATGGTCAATACAATTTCAGCTTTTATGTTCGCCACGGGTGAGCCACAGTCCAATAGCTGAGTGTCACCAGTGTCTTTTTACTAGTGTCAAAGCAAAATCATTCTTCTTTGGTTGTTTAAGCTGAGGGTCATATGTTGTAAGATACGTGGCCAGAATAAACTTCCCACATAACCTGAATGGAGTCATGAGTTTAAGAGAGGGAGGAGAAAGAGAAAGAGGTGGAGGGGGAGGAGGAAAAGAGAAGGTGGAACAAGAGAAGGTGGGGGGAGAAGAAAAGACACACGTCTTTGGGGTCAATATTAATTGATGTATGGTCTTTCTAGGTTAACATATAAACATTTATGTGTGAGCTCCCCGATCCATGGGACCATGAGGAAAGAAGGAGAAAGAGAGAAGGAAAGGGGGAAGGAGGAGAGGAATAAAAAGAGGAGGAGGAAGAGGGGGAGGAGGAAGAAAAAGCTAGAGAAGGGGGAGGAGGTGAGGAGGTAGAGATATACAGAAGAAGAGATAAGTAAATAAAGTAAGCATAGAAGAACATCCACATGGGAGAGATGTAGCAACCATACACCATGATACTTGGTCTCATGATTCCAAACTCTTAGGACCCCACATTCCTCTTATTCTCAGTTTCTATCAGATATCCCCTTTTAATAACAATGAATTTCAATTTTTGCTTCATAGGTTTTGACTGATGGAGGAAAAATATGTTCTAACTAATGCTGTGAATGCTGGTCTGCACAGCCCATGGTTATGATGGACAGATAAATTCAGCATTTTTCCCCTCACCCTCAGAAACAAAGTTCTCCCCTGGGATGTATGTAAAGCTTGGGTGGTGGTGAGGTTTTGTGATCAGTATGGAGGGGCAGAGATATTGCCTTGTGCTCCCCAAATACTTTCCTTCCCAACAGACATTCCCCAACCTCCCTGGGAAGTTAATTTGGGACCATGTGATTGTTCTGGCCCAAGGAACTCAGGTGGATGGGAGTGTGTCCTGTTAGACCTGGTGGACCCTATACCTTTGTCCATCTCAGGGTTCTTGGATGTCACATGCTGTGGAAGAGAGAAGATGGGGAACTCTTGCATCTCTGAGTCATTGCTTAGAAGTAAGCCATATTACAAAAAAAAAAAAAAAA
>ML110997.1:8720-59438 GCA_003697995.1 Taxidea taxus jeffersonii | reverse complement strand
TTGTTAAGTGATCCATACACCTCAATTACCACAAATCCTAACACACTGTCCACAGTTGATTATTTTTATTAAGAACAGTATATTTTTAGATGACATATTGTCAGAACTATTTTTTATCTTTCCATTTTACAAGTTCTCCCTCCATCTCAGGCTATCAGTTATATTTTCACATAATCCTCTCAGTTCTAGAATGGGTCACAACCAAGAGGATGACAACAATTACATTCTATGTCTTCCGTATTCACCACCCTCCCTACATTGTGTTTTCACTGTGGATGAAATTAAGGCAAGATTCAAAATGAATTGGAAGGCATGATGCATCAGAATGCCCTGGGCAGGAAGGGACTTTTTCAAACTAGCTTCTTCTCCCTCAGAGTCTGATTCACTTCCCTGAGAATGCTTTCCTTGCCTTTGCCCAAAATCACTGCCACCAAGATCCATTTTTAACAATGGTCTTGTATCATAGTGTTCGTTTGTGTTGGGAAACTGAATGAGGACCACAGCTCTAAGGAATGCTGATGGCTCTTCTCTGACCATTGTATTTCCCACACAATACTCTGACCTCCATGCAACATCCTACCTCTGAAGAGAACTGGGTGCCTGGCTTGGCTCAAATGGAAAAGCATGCGACTCTTGATCTTGGGGCCACGTGTCTGACCCCCAGGATAGGCATAGAGATTACAGAAGTAAATAAAATCTTAAAAAAAAAAAAAAACAAGGAGAAAAAGTACTGTTTTGATTGAACAGGTTTTAAAACATTTTACGGGGCAAATCACACTTGGCTTGAATTGCTTCTCTTTGGATGTTACAGATAAAGGTCTTAGCCCTGGATCCCAGATGCAAGTGCCTTGAGAACCACCACCTCTTCATCACCCCTGTTAACAACTGAATGTTTTCCTCCACCAAAATTCAAATATTGAAACCTAATCCCCAGTGTGATGGTATCAGGAAGTAAGAACTTGAGGAAATAATTAGATTGAAGAGAGGGGTCCTAATGAATGGGATTAATGCCCTCATAAGAGGCCTGAGAGAAAGCTCACTTTCTTTTCACCATGTGAGGACAGGAGAAGTTGGCAGACTGCAGCCTGGAAGGGACCCCTCACCAGAACTCATCCATGTTGGCATCCTGATCTCCAGAACTATGGAAAGTAAGTTTCTACTGTTTATAAGCTGCTGAGTCACAGTACTTTATCAACCTGAACAGACTAAGACAATCCCTCATAAAAAAATAAAAAACTGGCACAGGTGATTCCATGAACACATGGACATATGTTGTTTAATTTCTTCTTTTTGCCATATGACTAATTGATCTTTTCTAATACTAAAGTAGTATCCATGTTAAAAGAGCAGAAAAGTAGATCTATGTTAAAAGAGCAGAAAAGATCAAATCCTTCAGCCTGCTTGGTTCCCAGCTATCAATGTTTGAATCCATTCTCCCCTTAGAAGTCATATATTCTTCATCCAGGACTTAGCTGGTCGAAGCCTTCCCCAACCATCCAGTCCCCGGTGATCAAACCAAACTTTATTATTTCTGGGGAAAGTATTTTTTCACTTATTTGCATGTGGCACATTATTGTATTTCATTTGTATATATAGTCCAGGATTATAAATAGTAGAGCCCAACTACAATCATTTAAAACCAAGGAGCTCATCTGAACTAATCATTCATTTATATATTAGTAGAAATCAGAACTAATTTAATGATGAGTGTGAGGAAAACTGAAAAAAATAAATGTATAATTCATTTATACTGGCTACTATCAAAAAACTATTCCTTGTTAAAACTTTTCATGTCTACCTGATTTTGCTATGAACCTGAAACAAGGGTCATACTTCATTTTTGTATTCTAACAGAATATAATACTTTGCAGTGAAAATGTTGAATACTTAATTATTTATTGACTCACTTATGGGTCAACCACAAATATAAGGATGTATTGATTTATTCAACAAAAATTAATAACTACATATCTGTGTTTGGCAGTCTCTGGTTATAAGGAATGTTTACACAATTTAAAATATATTTATTAACTTAATGCTATGCACATAACTGATCTTGAATCCTGTGAAATAAACTACTCATTTCAATTTGGATATTGTACGAAAAAATAAAAAACAAAATTCATGTAGTCTTATGAAAATACAATTTATATTGCTAAAATTATTGATAGAATTACAAGTTTTCACTGATATTTAGAGCTGTTAACTTAGAAAGTTGATTTTACATTCTATCTCACAGGTATCGCATGTTATTGTACAAGGTACAGAATATTCATCATTCTATATAATGAATTGTATATAATTGTATATAACTGCACAATGCCTAAGTACTACAGGTTTAAATAGATTTTATCAGATATTGGTATTTGAGTTTTTTTGTTTTTCAGAAATGAACATATAACTTCTAATTTAAAAAAACTGATCTTGAGAGCCTGATATCCATATTCCAAAAAATAAAGAAAGAAGAAGAATCTAAGAATCTAGACACAAACCTTACATATTTCACAGTAATTAACACAAAATGGATTATAGATCTAAATGTAAAATAAAATTATAAACTCAGAACATACAACAAAACCTAGATGACCTTGAGTATGGCAATGACTTTTAGACAACACCAAAAGCATAATCCATGAAAGAAATAATTGAACAAGCTGGACTTAATTAAAATTTTAAAATCCTGCCCTGTGGAAAAAAATGCTGAGAGAGAAGACAACACACAAACTGGGAAAATGTTCACAAAAGACATATCTGATAAAGGGACATTACCCAAAATATAAAAAGAAAGCTTACAAAAAAATTAAAAATAGGCCAAAGACTTTAACAGTCATCTCCCAATAAAAGATATTAGATGAAAAATAAGCACGCGAAATGATATTCTACCTCTTATGTCATCGGGAAAACACAAATTAAACAACCACAAGCCATTACTACACATCTATTAGAATGACCCAAATCCAGAACATTACCACCACCAAACACTAGCCTGGATACGGACCAACAGAGACTCTCAGGCTTTGCTGAGTGGAGTGCAAAAATAGTACAACCACTTTGGATTATTATCCAAATAATATGTATCCAAATAGTATGGCACTTTCTTAGAAAACTAAATATACTCTTATCAAGTGATCTAGCAATCATGCTCCTTGATATTTACCCAAAAGAGTTGAAAATTACATTAATGCAAAAACGTGCACACATATGTCTATAGCAGCTATTCGTAACTGTTAAAACCTGGAAGTGACCAAGATGTAGACAGATAGGTAAAATGGATAAGTCAACTGTGATACATCCAAATGATGGAGTATTACTCTGTGTTTAAAAAGAAAAAAAGAACTATCAAGCCATGAAAAGACAGGGAAGAATTTTAAACACAAATTACTATGTGAAAGAACCAATCTGAAAAGCCTACATACTGTACAATTCCAATTATATGATGTTCTGAAAAAGGCAAAACTATAGAGGCAGTAAAAACATCAGCAGTTGCTAAGGATTTTTACAGGGCAATGAAAATTCTGACTCATAACGATGGATATATGTCATCATACATTTGTTGAAATCCACAGAATATATAACACTAACAGTGTTATACATTCTGTGCCAACTGTGGACTTTGGGGGATTGTACTGTATCAAACTAGGTTCATTGACTGTAACAAATGTATACTTCAAGGGATGCTGATAATGGGGGAGGATATGCACACTGGGGGGCAGGGGAAATCTCTATACCTTTCCCACAATTTTGTTGTGAACCATAAATTATAAATCATATATATACACATATTATTCGCATATATATACATGTATATATACATATGATTCTCTGAAAGGTAAGTCTATATGAAGCTGATGTCTACTTGTAGCAGCAGACCTGACCTTTTCATCAGTCTTTGATCCATCTGCCTTCTCTTAGCTACTCTCCAATAAAAGTCCATACCACCCAGAAGTCTTACAAAAAAGGTTAAGATTTCACAGAAGCATGCTTATTCCCTTCTCTTTTGTGTAACTGGAAAGATACACTGAGATGGCAGGTTAGATGAATGAAAGAAGTATTAGGAAAAGGCAAGTGCAAACGTAGTTTAAAAAGCAATATAAACGTCCAGTTTAATGAAAATCAGATGGGTGTCAGAATCCTACAATAAACTACCAGTTCACTTTGTATTCTAAATGTTCTTAAAATATCTATTAAGCATCCTTTATAATGTAAAAGAGTATTTTAAGTAATAAATATGTGCATATGTATCTCACCCCACAGAAAACTGTATCTGATGTTTATCTATAGGATTAATCAGAGATATTATAAAGCACCCCGCTTAAATTTACCACCAAAAAAAGGTAATATTTCATGCCCTTCATTTTGGATTCCTGTGTTCTGAGATCATATAACAACCCCAACTATGCAAGTTCATTTCAAATTATTTAATAAAGGTATAGTGTTTCTGAGGTGCTGCCAGTGGCATCCAGATTTCAATGAAGCAGAAGCTGTGTCATGTTGACAACTGAGCTTATAAGAACTATTCAATTTTTACTGAACTGTAGGAAGTTCAGTAGAACTGTAAGACATTCAGCTCAGGTAAGGAAACCATAAATAAAATGTTGAGCAGAAATCATTTTTGCCTATAACAAAAGTTACAGGAATTGCATCATAAGAGAATGCCAAGTTTTGTAAAATAAAAATTTAAAGTGAAATCAAAAGCTTTCAAGAAACCAACATAAAGAAACTGGGGAATTAAAACTACCTATTAAAAGTACCTGCTTGGGAAATAAGTCAATCAGAGAAAGACAATTATCATATGATCTCACTCTTATGAGGAACTGAAGAAACAAAACAGAGGATCATAGGAGAAGAGAAGAAAAAATAAGACAAAATCAGAGAGGGAGAAAAAAACATCATAAGAGACTTTTAACCATAGGAAACAAACTGAGGGTTGCTGGAGAGGAGGCGGCAGGGGGTGGGGAGAGGGGAGGATGGGGTAACTGGGTGATGGACATTAAGGAGGGTATGTAATGAGTATGGGTCAGGGGTTATATGCAACTGATGAATCACTGAATTCTACCTCTGAAACTAATAATACACTGTAAATTAACTGAATTTAAATAGAACAGAATAGAATAAATTTTAAAAGTACCTGCGTGGGAGCTTTCCTCCAAGTTGGTAAACATGTGGAGATAAGGGGAAGAGAAGTCAGAGAGTGTGGAAGCTCCTAGTCCTTTCCCCTTACCTCACCCTGTGCATCTCTTCCATTGGGCTGTTTCTGAGTTACATCCCATTATAATAAACCAGTGACCTGGGAGAACACCACGTGAACATGAAGGCAGAGACTGGACGATGCCTCTATATGCCAAGGAATGCCAAAGATTGCCAGAAAACCCCCAGAAGGTAGGGGAGCAGCCTTGAACAAATTCTCCTTCATAGCCTTGGAAGGAACCAACCCTACTCGTACTTTGAGCTTGGGCTTCCAGAACTATGAGACAATGTATAGCTGTTTTAGCTGCTGCCTAGTCTGTAGGGTTTTATAACAGCAGCCCGAGCAAACAGCACAATCAGTATAAAACAGGAAGTTTTCTAGAGACAGGAAGGAAGGCCCCCTAGATTTATGACACGAACATCCATTCATGATCCTCTTTTCATCCCAAGGCCTACCTGATGAGTCTACAACAGAATCTGGCCTATAAGGTCGGGTTTAGCCCCTCACCAAGGGAAGTAGTTCCAAGTGATCACTCCTAAAGAGACCCCTAATTTGGGGCCCAATAAACCCTCACCCTGAGAAGGCTCCTACGATGGTGGTCTCTCACCTATTCTGCCCGAGCAATTTCCCAGAGGCTGCAAACATCCTGATTCCAAGACCCTGTCACTAGAGACTGATGTCATGGGTTTGGGGTGGGGCTTGGGCACCTGCATTTGCAAAAGTTCCTCAGAGGAGCCTATGAGCAGCCCAGGCTGAGCCAGAGCTGTAGGGCTGCATCTCACTGGGTGGCTCCTAAAAAGGACACTGGAAGGGGCACAGCTCAAGGACTCCCTGAGTGTCTGCCGTGGAGAGGGTTGTGGACCTAAGCTGTGCCCAGCATCTGAAATAGCATGCTGTCAGTGAAGTGCTCCCACTCTGAAATGGTTCGTGTGTGTGTGAGAGTATACATGCGTGTAAAGGGTGAAGGTGCAAGTTTGGCCTGAATGTGCATGTGTGTTTGTGTTATTTATGTCTGGCTGTAATTAAAGGGAAGTCATCTTACTGAGATGCCACTGTGGAGGCCTCTTCTTCACAGAGCTAAGAACTCACTGGGCAAGACAAACACTGAATGAAGGACTTTCAAGAATGGTTGTGTTTTAGGAAGAAATACAGGGAAGTATGTGAGTGGTTGCCTTGCATCCTTTTTTTTTTTTTAATTTTTGGACTTGATATGTTTTTTTAAGAATACATCAATTAATGTGGGCTTTAACTATTTTGCCAACACATGGCAATACTTTCTGATATAAATATATAGGTCTTTCCTATTTTTAAAAAATGCCTGAATTTTTAAGGTATTTTGTTATCAATTTAAAAGTCCACATTTAAAAATACATATGCAAGGTTTATGAAGAGCAAAATAGGATAGGTGAGAACTCATTTTTCATGGTAACAACAAAGTAAACTGGTATTAATACAACAAAAGAGAATCAAATTAGGAGGTCACCAGTTTTTTAAAAGTAAGCTATTTTTATTATAGAAATAAAAAACACAGTACAAATAGGACCTAGGATAAGACAGAACAAGTGAAAAGGAAAATTTCACTTATTGCAAGGCTTGAGATCCAGCTTTGCTTGTCCACATGGACCACTGTATCCCCATACCAGTTACTGAAACAATCTTCTCTCCACCGAGCTAAAATGCCACCCTCACATATATGAATACTCATACAGGCCTGTTCCTGGACCCTTTTCTGTTCTACTGAGCCACTATCTGTACTACAATTCTATAACCATAAACCAATATTTTCATAACCTTTTTATTCCTCAAAGAAAAAGGAATTACTTGATTGCACACACAAAACAACCCTAGCATGAAATTAGAGTGCAGCATTATAAAGGGCCACATTATATCATATTAAAATATATAAGATAAAACAAAAGAGTCATACACTATTTTTTTAAGATTTTTTTAATCTATTTATTTGACAGACAGAGATCACAAGTAGGCAGAGAGGCAGGCAGAGAGAGAGGAGGAAGCAGGCTTCCTGCTGAGCAGAGAGCCTGATGCGGTGCTCGATCCCAGGACCCTGAGATCATGACCTGAGCCGAAGGCAGAGGCTTTAACCCACTGAGCCATCCAGTTGCCCCTACTATTTTTATATCACATTTTATAGTGTTTGAAATGCAGAGTATGTGTCAATCTATTTCCACAAAGACGAAAAAGTCACATGCTATAGAACCAACAACAGATTTAGTAACAGGTAATAATGTCTGATCACTGAAAGATGCTCCTTATCAAAGAATTCCTCTGTGACATTCAGGTAAAAATTTAGACAGCAAAATGGCAGAAAAGCTTTGGATTAAAAATCTGCAAATCTAATTTCATGTTCCAGTTACTTAGGAAGTAATCTCTGTGAACTTCACCAATAAAGTAAAGGATGACTGTGGCTCTCCAAATTTTTTTAAATATATCACATGAGATTATATGGTGAACCTGCTCCCACCAAAAAACATAAAACAATCATTTCTGGATTTTATCCAAAAGAAATGACAACACTGGGACGCCTGGGTGGCTCAGTGGGTTAAGCCGCTGCCTTCGGCTCGGGTCATGATCTCAGCGTCCTGGGATCGAGTCCCGCATCGGGCTCTCTGCTCGGCAGGGAGCCTGCTTCTCCCCTCCCCTCTCTGCCTGCTTCTCTACCTGCTTGTGTGATCTCTATCAAATAAATAAATAAAATTAAAAAAAAAAAAAGAAATGACAACACTAACTCAAAAGATACTCATACCCTACGTTCATTGCAGCATGATTTACAGTAGCCATAGAAGCAACCTAAGTGTCCATCAGTGGATGACTAAGTAAAACGTGGCATACGTACACAATGAATTATTCAGCCATCAAGAATGAAATACTGCCATCTCAACAAAAGGGATGAATGCTGATGGTGTTATACTAACTCAAGTAAGTCAGACAGAAAAGGATAAACTATGATCTCACATGTGAATCTTTGAAAAAACAAACAAACAACCTGAACTCAGAGAACAGAGAGCACATTAGTAGTTGCCAGGGGTAGGGGATGGACAAATGGGTGAGCAGGGTCAAAAGCTACCAACTTATAAAATAAGTAACTAACAGTTATAAAATAAGTCATGAGGATGCACATATAACATGGTGACAACAGTTAGTAATACTATATATTTGGAAGTTACTAAGATTAAATCTTAACTCTGATTACAAAAAAGAAAAAAAAAATTGTGACCTATATATGGTAACAGATGTTATACTTACTGCAGTGACCATTTTGCAATATACACAAATATCAAATTGTGTTGTACACCTGAAATTAATATTATATCAATTGTATCTCAATTAAAAAGAAGTTTTTCAAGTAAAACATAGAGCATCATCCTATCTATAACATCATCTCTGCCCTTAGGAAGAATGGGGTTTTAGTCAAAATCAGGTAGATCATTTCTCAAAATCTTCCTGTTCCCAGGAGATGCCGGCTGACATCCGCCTGGCAGTATAGAAAGCCTCCAGCTGGCCCTTTTCTACTCGGTCCTTTGGTGTTAACGGCAAAGTAAAGGGGGCCTGGAAGCTAGCCTTTCCTTTTTGTCATGCTACCCTTCATCTGTTTTGTGTAGCACAGGAATTCTAATCTCTGCATTGCCTGTATCCCCGCCTCCCAACAACATCTCCCTCTCCTCCATCTTCTTCTTCTTCAAGTATCAGCCACCAACATGACTTTCATTAACCCAACTACAAGAAATGTTGAAAAGGAGTGGAGCTTTTGATCTTGATGAAGTCCCAAAAGTTCATTTTCACTTTTGTTTCCTTTGCCTTTGGAGACATATCTTAAAAGAAGTTGCTGTGACCCATGTCAAAGAGGTTACTGCCTATGTTCTCCTCTAGGATTCTGATGGATTCCTACCTCACGTTGAGGTCTTTTATCCATTTCACATTTATCTTTGTGTATGGTGTTAGAGAATGGTCATTTAATTCTTCTACATGTAGCTGTCCAATTTTCCCAGCACCATTTATTGAAGAGACCGTCTTTTCCCCACTGTACATTTTTTCCTGCTTTGTCAAAGATTATTTGACCACAGAGTTGAGGGTCCATATCTGGACTCTCTACTCTGTTCCATTGGTCTGTGTGTCTGTTTTTATGTCAGTACCATGCTGTCTTGGTGATCACAGCTTTGTAGTAAAGCTTGAAATCAGGCAACATGATGCCCCCAGTTTTTTCTCTTTCAATATTTCCTTAGCAATGCGGGGACTCTTCTGGTTCCATACACATTTTAGTATTGTTTGTTGCAGCTCTTTGAAAAATGCTGGTGGAATTTTGATCAGGATGGCATTGAAACTACAGATGACTCTAGGCATTATAGACATTTTAATGTTTATTCTTCTGATCCATGAGCATGGATTGCTTTTCTACCTTTTTGTGTCTTCTTCAACTTCTTTCATGAGTGTTCTGTGGTTCCTCGAATACAGATTCTTTACCTCTTTGGTTAGGTTTATTCCCAGGTACCTTATGGTTCCTGGTGCTATAGTAAATGGAACTGATTCTCTAATTTCCCTTTCTGTATTTTCCTTGTTAGTGTATAAGAAAGCAACTGATTTCTGTACATTGATTCTGTATCCTGCCACATTACTGAATTGCTGTATGAGTTCTATCAAGATCAAAAGCTTCTGCACAGGGACGCCTGGGTGGCTCAGTTGGTTAAGCAGCTGCCTTCGGCTCAGGTCATGATCCCAGCGTCCTGGGATCGAGTCCTGCATCGGGCTCCTTGCTCAGCAGGGAGCCTGCTTCTCCCTCTGCCTCTGCCTGCCATTCTGTCTGCCTGTGCTCACTCTCTCTGACAAAAAAAAAAAAAAAAAAAAAAAGCTTCTGCACAGCAAAGGAAACAGTCAACAAAACAAAGAAGCAACCCATGGAATGGGAGAAGATATTCACAAATGAGACTACAGAGAAAGGGCTGATATCCAAGATCTATAAAGAACTCCTCAGGGGCGCCTGGGTGGCTCAGTGGGTTAAAGCCTCCACCTTCGGCTCAGGTCATGATCCCAGGGTCCTGGGATCAAGCCCCACATTGGGCTCTCTGCTCCACAGGGAGCCTGCTTCCCCACCCCCTCAATCTGCCTCTCTGCCTAATTGTGATCTCTGTGTCAAATATATAAATAAAATCTTAAAAAAAAAAAAAAAGAACTCCTTAAACTCAACATACGCCAAACAGATAATCACATCAAAAAATGAGCAGAAAACATGAACAGACTTCTTCAAAGAAGACATACAGGTGGCTAACAGCCACATGAAAAAATGCTCATCAGCATTAGCCATCAGAAAGATTCAACTCAAAACAACATTGAGATACCACCTTATACCAGTTATAATGGCCAAAATTAACAAGACAGTAAATAACATGTGTTGGAGAGGGTGTGGAGGGAACCCTCTTACACTGTTGGTGGGAATGCAAGTTGGTGCAGCCACTTTGGAAAACAGTGTGGATATTCCTTAAGAAATTAAAAATAGAGGGACACCTGGGTGGCTCAGTGGGTTAATCCTCTGCCTTCGGCTTGGGTCATGATCTCAGGGTCCTGGGATCGAGCCCCGCATCAGGCTCTCTGCTCAGGGGAGAGCCTGCTTCCCCCTCTCTCTCTGTCTGCCTCCCTGCCTACTCGTGATCTCTCTCTTTCTGTCAAATAAAGAAATAAAATCTTTTAAAAAAAAAAAAAAGAAACTAAAAATATAGCTTCCCTATGACCCTGCAATTGCACTACTGGGTATTTATCCCAAAGATACTGATGTAGTGAAAAGAAGGGCCATTTGTACCCTAAAATTCATAGCAGCAATGGCCACAACAGCCAAACTATGAAAAGAACCAAGACGTCCTTCAACAGACAAATGGATAAAGAAGATATGGTCCATATATACAATGGAGTATGATGCCTCCATCAGAAAGGATGAATACCCAACTTTTCTATCAACATGGACGGGACTGGAAGAGATTATACTGAGTGAAGTAAGTCAAGCAGAGAGAGTCAAGTATCATATGGTTTCACTTACTTGTGGAGCAGAAGGAATAACATGGAGGACATTGGGAGATAGGGAGGAGAAGTGAGTTGGGGGAAATTGGAGGGGAAGATGAACCATGACAGACTGTGGACTCTGAGAAACAAACTGAGGGTTTTGGAGGGAATGGGAGTGGGGGGGTGGGATGAGCCTGGTGGTGAGTATTATGGAGGGCACATACTGCATGGAGCACTGGGTGTGGTGCATAAACAATGAATTCTGGAACACTGAAAAGAAATAAAATTAAATTTAATTTAAAAAAAAAGAAAGAAAGAAAAGGAGTGGAGCAATTTGTGGAGGAGTTTACTTTAATTACAAATTTTGAAAGCCTCTTTAGCCAGGCATATTACATCCAATCCTGTCACCTTTGTCATCTGGGTCATTTAAAAACAATTAATTCTCAATCCAATCATGACCACTTAAACACGTTCCTCAACTTAATTGTCTTCCTGTACCTTGCTAGCTTGCATGTTGACAGTCAACCTACACAAAACATATATGGGATTTGAGACTTTATTTAAAATGAATGCAATTTCTTTATCAAGAAAGGTTAAACTAGTTCATTTGCCTTATTTTAATCAGAATCAAGTATGTATGACAAGCTGAAGCAAATCATTGCTGCTCAGGGGGTTGATGAAATATATTTCTTCCCACCTCTAATTGTTTGTTTTTCAGTTCATTAGGAAGCTCTCAGGAACACTGCATATACACTTGGTGTACTTTACTTCAAGTAGGGAATTAACACTTAACATTTCTCTAAGGTTGAATAAAACAAATTTATATAGCACTCTCCCCACACTCCTTCTGCTCATGTTGTCTGACCAAAATACATTTCAGTTTGCCAATGCAGGACACTCTGCTGAGAACATTTAACAAGAAAATAGTTTAAGAAGCTGAATTTAAGTCCCATAGTCCCAACGAGAATACAAGACTTCCAAGGAAAGAGACACTTAAATCTATCATGTAATAAAGCATATCAACCTGTTTTTATTAAACACACACACACACACACACAGAAAACAACAACAACAAAAACACGCTATGGTAAAGGAGGGAATTAAAGGACTGCTGCCTTAGAAACAGGGTTAGTAAAAAGGGATAGTATTACTACTAAAAATGGTCAGAATTGGAGGTGCAACACAAATATTTAGTTTCCTGTGTACTTGCTTTCTTTTCTATAAACTAGCAGAAAAACACTCAACACTCATATGGCTTCAGTTAGAAAACTGGTCATCATGAACTCTAGAAATAAATATCATCCCAACTCTTATTGTAAAAAAAAAAAAATCACTTGAGATAATGTAATTATGATGTAACTATCTTTTGATAAACAAAATGTGAAGCTTGTGTTGAAATTGTTCTGACTTATCCTTGAGAATTTTAAGTTTTTGTTGGCTTTGTTTTACTTTTAACATTGAAATGACCCTGGTTAGATTTATGTTACTAAACTCACGCTTACAGTACATAATAGCAGTTTGCTTATTCCAGAAAAGTAACAGAAACTATTGTTGAAGAATAACAATGGTTGATTTGATTGAGATAAGCAAGAATTAAAAGAAGGCCTGTCAAGCAACAGTTTTAAAGTCACAGCATCTAATTAATCAGTTTTTTAATAAAATTTCTGTGGTTTGAAGCAAACATTTCTAGCCATAAATACTAAATTGTCACATTCTCACTTCACAGCAAGTATATGAAAATCATCAAAAAAGATATCTGCCATATCAAAAAAGATAACTACCACAGACAGATACGTTAAAGAATCGGGAAGTGACATATGACTAAGAGAAGGAATGCCCAGCATTGTAACATGAAAACTCAATAGTTAAAAAAGCATAGAATTTGGGGCACCTGGGTGGTTCAGTGGGTTAAAGCTTCTGCCTTCGACTTGGGTCATAATCCCAGAGTCCTGGGATCGAGCTCTGCATTGGGCTCTCTGGTCAGCAGGGAGCCTGCTTGCCCCTCTCTCTCTGCCTGCCTCTCTGCCTACTTGTGATCTCTGCCAAGTAAATAAATAAAATCTTTAAAAAAAAAAAAAGCATACTATTTGATATAATATAATCCTATATACCTCAGTGAATTCCAATAATTATGATGCCATAGTGACTCATTCAATCCCCACCATTTTTTGTCTTTTTTTTTTTTTCTTTTTAGAGACAGGGAGAAGGAGACAGGGAGGGAGGAAGAGAATCTCAAGCAGGCTCCATGCCCAGGGTAGAGCCCAATGCAGGGCCCCATTTCACAACCCTGAGATCATAACCTGGGCTGAAATCAAGAGTAGGATGTTTAGCCAACTGAGTTACGCAGGCACCCAACACCCCCACCATTTACTGATTGGTTCATAAGTGGTGGATACCATGCTAGATGCTGGAAAAACAATGGCAAATGGTCCCTGTCCCCATGGTATTTATCATCTCATAAGGATGTCAAACAAGTAATCAAATACAATGCAAACAAGATGGTATGCAATATGACAGTGATCATCAGTGTCTATGGTAACCTGCAGGAAGAGAGAAGGGGGAAGAAGAAGAGAAATTTGCCTGGTTACACTTTTTATACTTAAAACATGATTAAGATTTCACCCAGCCAAAAGTAGGGGAGGGCATTCCAAGCAGCAGGACACTGTGGGGCAGAGAAAAGTGACCAGGAACTGGATCTGGGTTTCGAAAACCGAGGGCAAAGTAAGGCCTGAATAAAAAAGTACAATCGGAGAGGTCTACAGGGACCAGACATGTAAGTCTCATCTGCCACATTGTGGAGTTGGGACTTCATCCTGAAAGCTAAAGAAAACCACTGGAGGAAATGCAAAATGTTTTCTATTTAGTAAGAGATCTCTGGAAGTCTAATGGAAGACAGAAATAAGAAGTTTAAAGTTGGGGACAGGAAAAGACTCAGAACCCAGAATCATCAGAAAAGGACTAATTTCAAATAGGAATGTAACAAATTCAAAACTGTTATAGTAATGTTTTAAAGCTTCGATGCTTAAGATATAAATGCTCAGCCACCTAGAGCTCTTCAGTACTTGACAGAATTCACCTCCAGGGGCGCCTGGGTGGCTCAGTGGGTTAAAGCCTCTGCCTTCGGCTCAGGTCATGATCCCAGGGTCCTGGGATCGAACCCTGCATTGGGCTCTCTGCTCAGCAGGGAGCCTGCTTCCCCCTCTCTCTCTGCCTGTCTCTCTGCCTACTTGTGATCTCTGTCTGTCAAATAAATAAATAAAATCTTAAAAAAAAAAAAAAAGAATTCACCTCCAAGTGTCCTAGTTAATTCTGATATAATTTAATAATTGCTGGAATCATAGAACTCAGTTATGAAGTTTTCATCCTCTTTATAAATAATACATCTTATAACTGAATTTTTTACATTCTATAATTTATTTTTGTGTAAATATAAGATGGCCATTGAACTAATATCCTTATTGAGAAGAAAATATTTAGTAATATTTAGTAAATGGTAAACCATTCCAGATAAACCTGGAGATAAAACAGCCACTTTTGTTTCATTAAAGCACCAAATACCAGTCATTAAACTATTCTTCCTTTCTGATATTATTTATAAGTTAAATTAAGTGTAGACTGAAGAAAATGAGTTCATATGTATTTCCTATTTTAATGAGATTTTAGTAATATATTGTGAAATTAAGAAATCTCAAGATCTTTAAATATTTTTTCCCTTGGCATATTCCTCTGGAATGTTTTTTTGGAAAGACTGAAAATATAGTTCATAGAGTCCTCATACACCCTTCACCCAGCCTTCCCTCTCAAGTGTTTCTAATGAAAAGAAATCAGTGTGAGCTCTTGCCACAGCTTTCTAGAAGCTCTGTTTAAGATGCCAGTGTTTTCACAGCTGCAGAAATTAAAATGCCTAGAGGAAAGTCAGGTCAGCAAAGGCACAACAGAGAATAGAAATATTTAATGAGAGAGATAACCTTATTTTCAAAGAAGTATTAAGTACAGCATCAACTGTTCAGATATTACTACAACTTAGATGGATCAACTATTCCTAGTTATGTGGGATCTGTAGTTTATAGTCCACATTCTTTTTTTTTTTTAGTCCACATTCTTTTAATACATATTTTAGTTCCTGTGTTTTTATGGCATAAAGTGAACATTCATGAGTTCACTCCAATTTCCCATTATAAATCTCTAGGAGGATTCTCACAAGCCTCCAGAGATAAAATCTGAAGCTTTGTGGGTTACATAAACTGGAGAGGGTCAAATAACGATGCCTCTATACCCAGAAACATCACCCATGCAGTATTACAGAGAGTTTCATTACATAAGAACTCAGATGACTGGGGATTTTCACATCCATTTGGTTCATATTCTGAATGGCTAATGAAAAACTGAATAATTACAAAAATTAATATAACTGCTTTGGATTTGCTCTAATCAGTAAAGAAACACTTAAGCATTATGAAAGTTCCTGTCATAGTTCTGATTTGTATTTTTCCCACATTAATTAAAAGTTGGTTTTAATCCAAGTATCAAAGAGGAAGACGATAGACAAACACTTTAGAAAATAAGGTCATCTGAGGAATTCTATGGTAAAACCTCAAGATTTTTTTGAAGTTTTTTCCTAATTATGTTCAAACACAAATATGGTGGCACAACCTTTTGTACTTTAAAAAAGCATACATGTGAAAACATCTAGTATACATGTATCTTTTATCCATAAGTTTCTCTTTAAAAAAAAAAAAAAGGTCTAAATGACATTTTTCTTTGTTACGAAACTGCATTCTAAGCAACCAGCAAAATCTGGACTTGGGAAAACAGGACAAATGTCCCAGCTTCATAAAATGGAAAAAAGAGAAGAGAGGAAGGAAGAACCTACAGATGAAAAGATATTTAAGAGAGAGAACTAATCACACTGTATTGACATTATTTGAATCCCAGTACAAACAAATGAAGTCTAAAAAATGTTTAAGACAAACAGGAAAACGTGAACACTGACTGGACATTAAATATTAAGGAATTACTAAGGTGCAATAATGTCTCTATCACTTCAAGCTATATGTTGAAATGTGTACAAATAAAATTACATGATTTCTGGAATTATTAAAAAATAATCTGGGAACCGTGGAGGGTAGGGGGTAGGTATTGATAAAATACTGGCTATGAATTAAAAATGCTTAAAGATGCTAATGGAAACATGCAGTTTGTTACACAAACTCCTCTCGTTTTATAAATGTTTTAAATTTTCTGTATTTCAAAAAATGTATTCTAATACCAGTTCTGTGACTGACTAAACATAAAAACCATGAGAAAATCAGTTTTGTTTCTTCAATGGTAAAACAGATAAAACCCAGTTTAATTCACATTCATTCAGTAGATATAATATTCATTCCTACTCCAATAATTGGTTTTTGTTTTCTCAAAGTTCATCACAATTGATATCAAAAACATATCATCTAACTCTACAGTATCATCTTAAGAAACAATAATTTATTGATTTGTGTATAAGTTTTCAACCAATATTGAGGTAGAGTCAATACACCTGAAATAAAGATACAGCTTAAAAAAAGAAAAGACACCGAATTCTGACCTCATTGTCTAATAGTGCATAAAATAAACATAATTGATGCAGTGAGGCAAAACTCAAAGTAGGTGAGTTAAACTGTACTTGTTTTTCTACTACAAAAACAAGATTTTAGATACCCTCCTCCATAGAAGCATCCCTCATGCTGATCATAAGCATCTCTTCTCCACTAAAAATAGGGAAATTCTCATTCATGTTGGCCAAGTAAGACAGTAAGACAGGCAAAACTCAAAGTAGGTGAGTTAAACTGTACTTGTTTTTCTAGTACAAAAACAAGATTTTAGACACCCTCCTCCATAGAAGCTCTTCTCCACTAAAAATAGGGAAATTCTCATTCATGTTGGCCAAGTAAGACAGGGCTGCCTTTCATGGAGCCAGAAAAATACCTTTCATCCTCAGGGCAAGATGCAGTGGGGATTTTAGGAATAGTCAACAATGAGTTCTCTGTTTTTTCATCCTTCCCTCTTCTCCTTTAGAGAAATGGACCTATCACCAAGGAGAATGACAGCACGTATCACAAAGGAAATGTAGCTGAAGGAACAAGGCATGGTCCTCGCTTGATTCTTTGGGTCATCACCACCACTGTCAGTGCTTCATCAAATTATCTTCTTTTCAGTGATTAGAAATAGGCCAATGGTGATGAGCAAGCCCCAACTTGAGCCTCATCTCCATGAACTGAACAAATCTTTCACTCAGCTCGTTCACAAAGGGCCACAAGCAAACAGGGCCCTGGTGTTTTATGATGCCCATTTAATTAGGATACATGCAGGATCACTTTCTAACTCTTAGTGAACATGGATAAAATGGTGTACACACAGCTGTCCCTTTTTTCTTCCCTCCTTCCCTCTTTCCCTTCCCTTCACTTCCCCTGGCCTAGTAATAAACCAAATAAGAAAACTTTAAAATGTTTGGTTACACAGTTTATTTCAAATCACTGCCTGTATACAATGATAGTCACTGACTTCTTAAGCCTTGTTGAAATGCAAAACATTCTGTTAGGAAGTCAAGAGACATTACATCATCTTCCACAAAGCTGGTTTTCTCTTTCTATTTTGAGAACTGTTTCTTTACAATGTCATGCCTTGTGGGTGGAGACAGATACAAGTAGGTGCCTTAGTGAAAGCAGTGTGTGACAAACTCAGATTTCAAGAGAGATGTTAAAATGCAGATATCACAGACTTGAATTTACAGGTGCATCAACAGCTGAATCTTCTAGAGACTGCGCTCCTCTACAGTTTTTCAAGCATCATTCTTTTCTTTGGGTGCACTGAAGGCTCCTAGATTTACAGATATTTTAGTTTGATTCATTCTCTATACTCCAATATAGTTTGAAAACTTTGATAGTTTCCTTAAACCTTCCACTTGCCAGTGTAACAATTTCTACCTCTTTACTATATAGTAGAGAAATATAAAGGAGTGAGCATATTATGCCTGTTAATTTTGAGTTTAAATATTTTGGATGCATGTCACTGACCTGATTCTCTTCATATCAGCTTTCTTTGACCCCAAGACTCCCATCAATTTTTCCTATTTGTTTTTATTCTCTATCTTGTATCCATCCCCATCAGTACCTCTCATCTGGGTTCCTGATTATTTCACATCTGGCTGTTTCATTTAATGTAATGCACATTTAATACTTTCTGAGCAGAGCCATTCACCAATTTGAGGAGCTGGACTCAGAAAATGGGATGGGGTGCCTTTAGAGCACAGAGCCAGATATGGTTCACTAAATCCGCCATCACAGAACCCTTCCAAATACAAAGTTTCTTCCTCTTCAACAGGGTTCTCACATATAAGGATAGGGCCACCTCGCTAGCTCAGTCAGTAGAGCATGAGTTTTTTTTATTAACATATAATGTATTATTTGCCCCAGGGTACAGGTCTGTGAATCATCAGGCTCACACACTTCACAACACTCACCACAGCACATACCCTCTCCAATGCCCATAACCCAGCCACACTATCCCTACCTCCCCACCTCCCAGCAACCCTTGGTTTGTTTCATGAGATTGATTCTCTTATGCTTTGTCTCCCACCTGATTCCATGTTGTTTCATTTTTTCCTTCCCTACCCCACACCCCACCTCTCAAATTCCTCAAATCAGAGAGATCATATAATAATTGTCTTTCTCTGATTGACTTATTTCACTCAGCATAATACCCTCTAGTTCCATCCACCTTGTTGCAAATGGCAAGATTTCATTTCTTTTGGTGGCTGCATAGTATTCCACTGTAGATATATACCACATCTTCTTTATCCATTCACTGTTGATGAACATCTAGGTTCTTTCCATAGTTTGGTTATTGTGGACATTGCTGCTATAAACATTTGGGTGCTCGTTCCCCTTCAGATCACTACATTTGTTATCTTTAGGTTAAATACACAGTAGTGCAATTGCTGGGTCATAGGGTAAGAGCATGCAACTTCTGATGTCAGGGTCTTGAGTTTAAGCCCCCACGTTGGGTGCAGAGCTTATTTTTTAAAAATTTGGAGGGAAAAAATCCTTAAAATAAATACACACACACACACACACACGAATATATATACATATTGAATATATATGTATATATATGTACATATATATTGATTGAATATATACATATATTCAATCACAGAGTGAGCCTGTTAGATCACAAGTGACTGGGCCATAAGTCTGGGGCAGGCTCTGTGAGAATTTGTATTTCCTTCAATTCCCAAGTAAGGCTTGGGCTGCTTGGCAGAGCCACATTTTGAGAACTGCTCTACATGAATCTCTAATTATTGTGTTTTTTTCTGTTGTTTCCATTCAACTGACTTCATACTTATTCCTATTTATCCTTATATTTGGAATAATTCAATAAATTCTAGTCTAAAAACGGTCCCATCCCACCAAAAATAGTGAATGATAAAAATAATGGTCTATGAGATTTTATTTAATCTCCATAGCCTTTATATTTATGGTTACTGACAACAGGTCCATAGTTGTAATATAAAAAAAAAAAAAAAGGAGGGAAGGGACAGAGGGAAAGAAAGACAGGGAGGCAAGCTAGCTTTATCTACATTATCTGTTATATATTTACATTTTTTCTATGGGTTCAATTTTATAGGTAAGCAATTTGAAGCTCACAGAAATTGAGCTGCCCAAGGGAAATCATCCAGTACATGGAAGTAGATTTTTAAATCTTTTTTTTTTTTAAGATTTTATTTTTATTTATTTGTTAGAGAGAGAGAGAGAGCACAGGCAGACAGAGAGGCAGACAGAGGCAGAGGGAGAAGCAGGCTCCCCGCCGAGCAAGGAGCCCGATGTGGGACTCGATCCCAGGACGCTGGGATCATGACCTGAGCCAAAGGCAGCCGCTTAACCAACTGAGCCACCCAGGCGTCCCGGAAGTAGATTTTTAACCTTAGGATTCATATAGGTGACGTCCCCACCATCCCTTCCTATTCCAAGTAGAATCCTCAGACCAACAACACTATTCAACCCTAGGAGTTTGTTAGGACTAGAGACTCAGATCCTATCTCAGACCTAATGAATCAGAATCTGCATTTTAACAAGATGCCCCCCAAAATCACAAATTCTCAGGTGAGAATTACAGTTGAGAAACACCACTCCACACTACTGTGCCTCCCTTAAAACAAATAACTTGAGTGAACTTCTTCCCCCAACCATTGTAAATACTAGTATTCACTCTTTTGTACAATTCAGCTTTCTCACTCAGGCTGGGGTGTGAAGTTTAGGAAGCATATATGTGTAATTTAATTTTTCCCAAGCCAAAACAATTTGCAGACTCTATTTCTAGGTCATGTTAGAATTTCATGTACATCTAGCTTTTTGGAGATTAGAAATGGATACCACTGTCTTCAAATAATTTTAATTACAAAAACAGATGAGACGCAAATGTTATGCTTTCACAGAAGGTTAAATGATTGTTTTTTGCTTTTTCATTAGAGGTACTTTCTTTCTTCCAAAACCCCTCCCAAGGGATCACACACAAAGTTGCAACCTAGTAACATCTGTTTACTTGCTTTTAATTATACAATAGATACAGTACATAACTCTGGATTTTTTTGAGAATTTAAAATAAGTAAAATTGGATTAATCCTTATTTTCAAATAAAATCCTTCACCAAAGATCAGTTTAAAGACCTTGTTATTTTAACATGCTATTTTACAAGCTAAAATAAAGACTCAGGCCAAGCAAAACTGTATCAATACTATGCCAGAAGCCTTCAAACAGGCATGGAGATCTACAAAGTAAATTAAATTTTCTGTTACTATCTCAGACTCATGACCCTCTCCCTCAACCCTTCATCTAAAATTGCCAGCCACAAATGTTCTGTAACTGGGTCAGGGCATAGTTGCTTGGGGGAAGAAAGACATATTAAAGAACATTCAATTATGTCTCAGACATAAGGAGCAAGTGAAGCAAATGTAATATCCTGTCATAAGATTCGAGCATAATTTTCCACTGTGTCCCAGCTTTCATCCTCAATTGTCAACATGTGACTATCTTCGCTGACACTCACCAAGAATGCTTTGACTAAATCAATGGAACTTACTTTTATTCAGTATTTGTTTTGTTCTATATATATACCATTTGTCTTGTCTATAAAATTGGTCTTCCCATGAGATCAGATCAGCATTATGTTATGCATTAAAGTCTGAAATGTGTTCCACAGTTCTAATATCTTTTCTATTCCTCAAGATTATAGTTTGATTTTCCTTAAATGCCAAACTGTAGGAGACAAACTGCCGAATTTACCATATCACATGAGGTCACAACAAGGTGGGCACTTGGAACTCAGCAGGTAAGTGCTAAATTGCCTACTCAGGACTCTGAACTTACTCAAGGTCAAAAGGAAAAGTAAAGCACAGTAACTGGCAAGCTTAGCTTCATCATTCATGACTCTTCTGCTGAATCATTAGCTCCTTGCTGGCAAATTCAGCAGCTTCTTATATCAAATGTCCCAAAAACCACAGTCTCTCGATGCACACATATACCCTAGGCATCCAGTGAGCCAGAGATGGAAGAAAGAATGCAAAAAATAAATAAAATCAGATCAGAACAGAATGCCTTACTATAAAGTAGCAAGACTGATTTCATAAATCAAAGAAATAGGTCTCATCACAATAAAGTTAAAGAAAGTGATTTAAGTATAGATATATGTACATAGATTAAATATACTAGACAATTATTTTGGCATAGAGCTTGCCTATAATCATTTCCACAAGATTTTTTCTTAATATTTCTGGTCTTTGGGTTAACAAAAAAAATTTTCATGGGTTCCTTCATTGCACTACTACTACTAAGAGCTAATAGCAAAAAGTCTACAGATAATGCATAAATGTTCCCACATAGAGAAAAACAAAGGAAAGGACAGGGCAGGTGAGCACAGAAGCAATGTCACGCTGGCACAACATGGCCAGATTTCCATCTGACAGTGCCACCAAGAGAAAATTCATGATGCAGTGTAATGGTCATCTACAATGCTGTCAACCTCCCAAAGCTAGAAATATACCCAAATTGCAACTGACTTAAGTTCTTCAAAATATTCTTTATTTTAATTTAAAATTAGTTTGTTTTAAAATTTTTCACTTTTTAAATATTTTCAGTCTGTATCTGTTTACCTGATGTTTACAGAAACATCAAATCTCAAACTTCTGGGGTTTTTTTGTTTTTTGTTGTTTTTTTTTTAAAGATTTTATTTATTTATTTGAGAGAGATCACAAATAGGGAGAGAGGCAGGCAGAGAGAGAGGAGGAAGCAGGCTTCCTGCTGAGCAGAGAGCCCGATGCCGGTGCTCAATCCCAAGACCCCGGGACCATGACCTGAGCCGAAAGCAGAGGCTTAACCCACTGAGCCACCCAGGCACCCCTCAAACTTCTGTTTTGTTTTTAAAAAAAACACTTCTAGAGTTACTTCCTTATAATGGAACATCCTTCTCTATAGATTTGATTTGCCTGTTCATTTCTATACTTCAACAATTTATCCCAGTTCATCATATCTTTTAACACTTTTACTTGCAAACTTAGCCCTGATTCTCTTAGTATGTCCTTATCTGGAGAATCTTTTTTCTTGGGGGGGGAGGGTCATTTACCCCGAACTTGCTTCATTGCTATTACAGATTTTTTGGGATGTGTTAGCCAAACTGCAGGTGGCATTCCAGACAGCACCATCAGGTGGTGGTATCTTGCATTAAAAGCTCAGGATTGTAAAAACCAGAATATAATCTTCCAGTACCAGGTATGATGGCATCCTCACTGTTCATAGTCAAAATGACCAGAAAACAATTTCTAACATCAACAAAATCATTGATGGTTCAAGTAAAGATTTCCATGGTTAAATCCCTGGAAACAGATTTTTAGAACAAGGAGTATACACGGGGAAGTGGTTCTTGCCAATTAAAGTGAATGTGGGGGTAGCTAGCTTCCCCTCACACTACATAGAGGAAGAGAAAAATCCATCTCCTTTTTGACACTTCAGGAATGATATTCCTCAGGCCACTTCCTTACCCTGACTGAACAACACTTCCATAATTGGGTTCATATTTATTCTCAGAAATTTTGATTTAAAGAAGACATGGTTTTTGGTTTGCCTGGGTGGCTCAGTCATTTAAGGGTCTGCCTCCAGCTCAGGTTATGATCCCATAGTCCTGGGATCAAGTCCCACATTGGGCTCCTTGCTCAGTAGGGAGCCTGCTTCTCCCTCTGCCTGCACTTCCCCTGCTTGTGCTCTCTCTCTGTCTGATAAAGAAAGTTGCAAAGAAAGAAAGAAGAAAAGAAAGGAAGGAAGAAAGGGGGAAGGGAAGGAAGGAAGAAATGGTTTTCAGTTCATCCCTATGTTAATGCCAATGGTTTACCAAAGGCTGCAATAACAGGTAGGAAGTTAACTGTCAGATTAACCTAGGATATAGCATAATCAACTATATTTTTTAAATGTGCTAAGAGTAAAGTCTAAAAAGCATCATTAAAGAGAACAATTAGTCCCAGGATTCCTTCCACCTAATTCTCACTGCTCATTCTTAAGTGAGTATGAATGTGAGAGAAGATATGTGTGTGTGTGTATATCATAGGAAGAGGCACTAAAGGGCAAAAAGAAGTAAAATCTTAAAGGCATGCTTCCCTATGGTGAAATGAAAGTGACAAACTGTTCTGTATAAGCTCTGAAGCCACTCCTCATCTATGAAATATAGATAATGATAACTCAGAATTTTATGAGTAATAAGAGAAACTGTACATGTCCAGCGTTTCCTGAACTAGACTGACTTCATAGATATCTTCATGATTATTATATCATTACCAACGTTATGTAACTTTGGTCCTCAAGGCAGGCCAGGCAAAGGTTCATCATATCATCCTTTGGAATATTCAGAGTTTAGAGAATCAAAAGGTGAATGAGACTACATATTTAAGATATTATAGAAGCAGGATATAATACTTTAAGTATGCCACTCTGCCCAGTTGTATGATCTCAAATAAAACATTTCTAAACTTTTCCATCTGTCAAAAAGAAATGATTACATTTTTCTTATACAGTTACTGAGGGCATCTAAAATGATAAAACCATAAAAGAAACATGGCACATAATAAGCACTCAATAAAGACTATTTATTATTATTAATCAATAATACATGTACATGCATCCACAGATATCTAGTAGGTCTTTCCACTAAATATAATATTTGATCCCTATGAATAAATGGCTTAATGGAAACAGAGCAAAGCTGTCGAACTCTAAATCTAGTCAGGCTTGCCTCATGTTTCAAGCACTGAATTATATTTGACATTTCATTTAAGAATATCAATAACTTAATGGATGCCAAACCCCCATACTCACTTTAGAAAGATGTGATTTTGAAAAAAAATAAAGTCTTCCCCATTATTATTTGGATAACGGCATATTTAAAACCATTTTTTGACAAAATTTTCTTGTATAAAACAACATTTTTGCAAACGCATATACTTTTTGTTTATTTATTGGTATCTAAAATGTAAAGAATTCTACATGACAGAATCTCCACTAACACTGTAGAATGGATTTTAGAATACTGACTTTAAAAGCTGGAAGTTAAAATTAGAACAAACATGACTCTGGGCAGCTGGGAAGATGGTAGAATAAGAAGACCTAAGCTCACCTGGTCCAGGGGTACAACTGGAGAACACCCATGTCAGCAAGTAACCCAGTAAATGACCCAAACTGGCAGAATAAATTCTACAACTAAAGGCAGGGAAGAGGCCACAGCAAACAAAGTAGGATGAGCACCGTCTGGGAGCAAAACACAGCTTGGCCCTCCATGGTCAGGAAAAAGCCAGAGATGCACAGAAGGGTAGAAAACAGGCTTGCACACTGGAGAGCCACAAATCTCCATAATATTTGCTCTCAAAAACGAGAGGGGCCGAATTTTAAATTTTGTGAGTTTTTAATACCAGAAGAACTTAAAGCCTAAAATTTTACAAATCAGGGGGTCCAGCTTAGGGAAAGCCCAGAAGGCATTAGGAAGCAGAGTCCCTGCTCTTAAAGAGACAGCACAACAACCAACCAGGGCAGACACTGCACAGAACCAGCGGTTTGAAAATGCCAGGGGCAGACAAGAGGGAAAATGACTGGCTCATCTCAGAGTTGGCCCAGAGACAGGGATCATGGCTTCCCATGTCCATGAACAAAGGAGATGTCAGATGTCATATTTCCCTCCCCAGCCCCATGCCCCCTAGGAGAAAAAACAACCACCTCCTATAAGAATTAACACAGCACACACACTCCTTACCTAACTTGCTTGCACCAAGCCACATCCCTTCTAGTCCTCTTCCCCCAGAAGATCAGCACAAACCCTGCCACACCACACACACCTGCACTATTGTGCAGGACCTGAGTTCCGGCAACAGTGGAGGGGCATGGGTCTCATTTCACAAATGCCACACACCTTTCTACCCAAAAAAGGCAATTAGAGCCTCTGCATGTAATTGGACTGAAGCCAAAAGAGGCCAAGACTCAACAGCAGAGCATACACAACACACAGGACACACTCCTTGAAGCGCCAGGCCCTACGGAAGAGGAAACACTGCACTGCAAGGCATTATAGGACCTCTTCTTCATAAAGCTATTATTGTTAAGACCAAGAGAAGTAGTTGACTTTCCTAACCCACAGAAATATACACATTAAGTCAAACAAAAGGAGGAGACAGAGAAACATCTCCCAAATGAAACAAAGGACCAAACCACAGCAAGACCAAAGTGAATGGACATAAGTAATATGCCTAAGAGAGAACTTAATGTAATAATCATAAAAAGACTCACTGGAGTTGAGAAAACAGTGGAGGATACCAGTGAGACCCGTAACACCAATATAAAAAGAATCAATCAGATCAAGAATACAATAAATGAAATTAAAAATATACTCGATGGAGCAAGTAACAGGCTAGATGAAGCAGATGAATGAATTAATGACCTGGAAGATGGAGTAATAAAAAGTAACCAAGCTGAGCAAAAGAGGAAAGAAAATTATGCATATTGAGAATAATCTTAGGGAACTCAGTGACTCCATCAAGTGTAATAATATTCACATTATAGGGATTTCAGAAAAAGACAGGGAAGGGGACAGAAAATTTACTTGAAGAAATAATAGTTGAAAACTTCCCTGACCTGCGGAAAAAAAACAGATATCCAGATCCAGGATGCACAGAAAGCCCCCCCAAAAATTCAACCCAATTCAAGACACACAACAATTAAAATAGAAAAAAGTAGTGATACAGAAAAAAATTTTTAAAGCAGCAAGAGAAAACAAGACAGTCACATACGAGGGACACCACATAAGGAAACTCTGTGGGCCAGAAGGGAGTGGCATGATATATTCAAAGTGATGAGAGGGGAAAATCTACAGCCAAGAAAACTCCATCCCAGCAAGGCTACTGTTCAGAACTGAAAAGAGATGGAGCTTCTCAAACAACAACTAAAAGAGTTCATGAACATTACACCAGCCAGAAGGAATATTAAACAGGACTCTGAGTGGAATGCAAGACCAAAAGTGGCAATATGAAAAGTAAAAAGCGAAAAAGGAGGAAAAATAAATGTTTCTGTCACAAACAGTAAAGGCATTCATAAAATAAAAGAATGTAAGATACGATACCATATATCTAGAATGTGGGAGGGAGAGGAGTAAACAATGGGTTTAATTTTAAGCAACCATCAACAATATAGGCTGCTATATGCAGAAGGTGTTATATATAAACATAGTAAGCATAGATCAAAAATCACTGAAAGATAAAAAGAATAAAGAGAAAGGGATACAAATAGATCACTAAAGAAAGCCAACAAACCATGAAAAACAGCAATAGAAGAAAGGGTCAAAGAAAATCTATAGAAACAACTGCAAAACAGGTAAAAAAAAATGGCAATAAATATATACCTATCAATAACTACTTTTAATATAAATAGACTAAAACTCCAAATGACATAGGGTGACAGAATGGATTAAAAAAAAGCAAGACCTACCTACATGCTGCCTACAAGACACCCATTTCAGACCTAATGACACATGCTGATAGAAAGTGAGGGGACAGAGAAACTTCTTCCATAAATAGGGATGTCAAAAAGGAAGCTGAGTTAGCAACTCTAAGAAAAAAAGATTTTAAAACAAAAACAGAAGACAAAAAAGGACACCACATACTAATAAAGGAGATATCCAACAAGAAGATACGACAATTGTAAATATTTTGCACCTAACATTGAGCACTCAAATACATAAAATGGTTAATAACAAACATAAGGAAATAATTGACAGTAATACAGTAATTGTAGGGGACCTTAATACCCCAGTTACATCAAGGAACAGATCATGCAAGCAGAAAATCAACAGTAAAACAGTGGCTTTGGTCCACTCTAAAACAGAATACACATTCTTCTCAAGTGCACATGGAACCTTCTCCATAATAGATCACATATTAGGCCACAAAACAAGTTTTAAGATATTCAAAAAGATGAAGTCATGCCAGTGCATCTTTTCTGATCATAATGCTATAAACCTAAAAATCAGCTAACAAGAAAAAATCTGGAAAGAGCACAAATAAATGGAGGTTAAGTCCCATGCTACCAAACAATTAATGGGACAATCAAAAAATCAAAGAAGGAATCAAGAATTACACGAAAACAAAAATGAGAACAACGGCCCAAAATCTCTGTGATGCAAGAAAAGCTATTCAAAGAGGGAAGTTTATAGCAATACAGGCCTATCTCAAGAAGAAAAAACTCAAACACCTAACCTCACACCTAAGGGAACTAGATAAAAGGATAAACAAAACCCAAACCCAGCAAAAGGAAGGAAGTAACGGAGATTCAAGCAAAACTAGATGATATAGAAACAAACTAACAACAACAACAACAAGGAACAGATCACTGAAACGAGCTTGTTCTTTGAAAGCATTAACAAAATTTAAAACCTCTAGAAAAACTCATTAAAAGAGAGAGAGAGAGAGGACCCAAATAAGCAAAATTATCCAAAAAGAGAACATCACCACCACAGAAACACAATTTTTACAGAGTATTATGAAAAACCTACATGCCAACAAATTAGACAACTTGAAAGAAATGGATAAATTCTTAGAAACATATAACCCACCAAAACTGAATCAGGAAGAAATAGAAAATTCAAACTGACCAATCATCAGCAATGACACTGAATTAAAAATTTTAAAAATTCCCAAAAAGTAAAAGTCCAGGACCAGACAGCTTCCTAAGTGAATTCTACCAAATACATAATGAAGAGTTAATGCCTATTCTTCTCAAAATATTCCACAAAAATATAAAAAAGGGAGGACAACCTCCAAATACATTCTATGAAGGCAATATCACCCTAACACAAAACTTTATAGACAGCACAGAAAAAGTAACTACAGATGAATCACTTTAATGAATATAGATGCAAAATCCTCAACAAAATATTAACAAACCAAATGCAACAATATATTTAAAAAATCATACACCAAGACCAAGTGTGCTTTATTTCTAGGATGCAAGGGTGGTTCAATATTCTCAAAATTTATCAACAAGAGAAAGGATAAAAACTGTATGATCATTTTAATAGTGGCAGAAAAAGCATTTGACAAAGGACAATATCCATTTATGATTTTAAAAAAAAAGAAGAAGAAGAAGAAGAGAAGCCTCTGCAGAGTAGGGCTAGGGCTAGAGGAAATATATTTCAGCATAAAAATTTGTTAAATGAAAAGGCCACAGCCAACATCATAGTCAGTAGTGAAAAACTGAGAGCCTCCCCTAAGCCCTAAACCCTAGAACAAGGATGTCCACTATCACCACTTTTATTCAACATAGTCTTAGAAGTCCTAGCCATAGCAATTAGACAAAAAAGAAATAAAAGGCATACAAATTGGTAAGGAAGAAGTAAAATCTATTTGTAGATGACATGACACTATATATAGAAAACCCTCAAGCCTCCACTAAAAATCTTCTAGAACTCATAAATGAATTCAATAAAGTCACACAATACAAAATCAATGTACAGAAATCTGTTGTATCCCTATACACTAACAATGAGGCAGCAGAAAGTGAAATTTAAAAAATAATCTCATTTAAAATTGCACAACAATAAAATATCTAGAAATAAACTTAACCAAAGAGGTAAAAGACCTATACTCTGAAAACCATAAAACACTGATGAAAGGAACTTAAGACAACACAAAGAAATAGAAAGACATTCCATGCTCATGGCTTAGAAGAACAAATATTGTTAAAATGTCCAGACTACCCAAAGCAATCTACAGGTTTAACCCAATGTCTGTTAAAATGCCAACAGCTTTTTTCACAGAATTACAACAAACCGAAAATTTGTATGGAAGCCTAAAAGACTTCAAAACAGCAGAAGCAAACTTGAAAAAAAAAGACAAAACTGCAGGTATCACAATCCCAGACCTCAAATTATATTATAAAGCAATAGTAATTAAAAGAGTATGGTATTAGCACAAAAACAGACACATAGCTTAATAGCTCAGAAAACCCAGAAATAAATACACAATTATATGGCCAATTAATCTTTGACAAAGGAGGAATGAATAGCCAATGGAAAAAAGACAATCTCTTCAATAAATGGTGTTGGGGAAACTGATAGCAACATGCAGAAGAATGAAACTGGACCACTGTCTAAGCCCACACATAAAAATAAACTCAAAATGGATTAAAGACCTAAACGTGAAACCTGAAACCATAAAAATCCTAGAAGAGAGCACAGGCAGTAATCTCTCTGACACCAAATATAGCAACAGTTTCTAGATATGTCTCCTGAGGCAATGGAAATGAAAGCAAAAATAAACTATTGGGACTACATGAAAACAAAAAGTTTCTGCACAATGAAGGAACAATCAACAAAACTAATAGGCAACCTACTGAATGGGAAAAGATATTCACAAATGACATAGCTGATGGGTTAGTGCCCTAAATATATAAAGAACTGATACAACTCAACACCCAAAGAATAAAAAATCCAATTAAAAATAGGAAGACATAAATAGATATTTTCCCTAAGAAGACATACAGATGGCTAAGAGACACTGAAAGGATGCTCAACATCATTCATCATCCAGGAAATGCAAATCAAAACCACACCTGTCAGAATGGCTAAAATCAATACTCAAGAAACAGCAAGCATTGGCAAGGATGTGGAGAAACAATAACCCTCAGGCACTCTTGGTGGGAATACACACTTGTGCAGTCACTCAGAAAAACAGTATGGAGGTTCCTGAGACAATTAAAACTGGTATTCGATGACCCAAGAATTGTACTAATGGGTTATTTATTCAAAGAATATTTGTATTCTTTGGTATTTATTCAAAGAAAAACAGTAACTCAAAAGGATATATGCATGCCTATGTTTATAGCAGCATTATTTACAATAGTCAAATTATAGAAATAACCCAAGTGTCCACTGATAGATGAATGGATAAAGAAGTGGTATTTATATTCATTGGAATATTATTCAACCATAAAAAAGAATGATATCTTGTCATTTGCAATAATAGCATTATACTGTTTAGCTCTAAGTGAAATAAATCAGTCAGATAAAGACAAATACCACATAATCTCACTCATATGTGGAATTTAAGAAACACAACAAATGAGAAAAGGAGCAAAAAGAAAACAAACCAAGGAACAGATTCTTAACTAGAGAACACAAACTGATTGATGACCACAGAGATGAAGTGGGTTTCAGGATGGAGGAAATAAGGAATGAACATTAAAGAGTACACTTATCATGATGAAATAAAATAAAATAAAATGATATTTAAAAGCTGCTATGGGGCACCTGGCTCAATTGGTTAAGCATATGACTTCAGCTCAGGTCATGATCTCAGGGTCCTGGGATCAAGTCCCACATAGGTCTCTCCACTCAGCCAAGAGTCTCCTTCTTCCTCCCTTTCCCTCTATGCTCTCTCTCTCAAATAAATAAAATCTAAAAATAAGAAAGAACGAAAGAAAGAAAGAAAGGGAAAGAAAGTAGCTCAAAAAAACGCTGCTATGAACATTCATGAACAAAAACAAACAACTGGAGCACCTGGGTGGCTCAGTGGGTTAAAGCCTCTGCCTTCAGCTCAGGTCATGATCCCAGGGTCCTGGGATTGAGCCCCGCATCGCATCGGGCTCTCTGCTCAGCAGGGAGCCTGCTTCCCCTCCTCTCTCTGCCTGCCTGTGATCTCTGTCTGCCAAATAAATAAATAAGAATCTTTAAAAAAAAACAAAAAACTGAAGTTTGCCTAAAAAAAAAAAAAAGATGGGGTGCCTGGGTGGCTCAGTGGGTTAAAGCCTCTGCCTTGGGCTCAGGTCATGATCCCAGGGTCCTGGGATCAAGCCCCGCATCAGGCTCTCTGCTCGGCAGGGGAGCCTGCTTCCTCCTGTCTGCCTGCCTCTCTGCCTACTTGTGATCTCTGTCAAATAAATAAATAAAATCTTAAAAAAAAAAAAAAGAAAGAAAGAAAGAAAAGGAAAAGAAAAGGGAAAACTTGGTTCAAATCCCTACTCTGATACTCACTACCTGTGTGACTCTGAAAGACTGTATTTTCCAAAGACAGCTGCCACAGTTTCTCCCATCCCCTATGTTCTTCATATAATGCACATTGACATTTATCCATTAAGTGGTAAAGTAGATATCCTTTCCCCTTGAATCTGGGCAGATCTTTGTAAGCATCTCAACCAAGAGAGTACTATAAAAGTGACAATCGAAACTTTCATGGTTTAATCATAAAATAGCTCACACCTCTATTGTGCTTTTTTCATCTCCTTAGATCTAAGCCCCCATGCCTTATAGACGCCTAAGCTAGTGCATGTAGACAGCACACAGAAGGCCATGTGTAGGTGTTCCAGCCAACATACAAGCTTAGAGCCCAATCAACAGCAACATCAACTACAACACACATGAATGAAAATATCTCCAAAAGATTACAGCCCAGATGTCCATCACCCCAGCATTCAACCGTTCCCACTGCAGCCCTAGACTTCATGTCCTCACTCTGCCCTGACCAAAGTCCAGACCCACACAATCTGGGGGACTAATAAAATGGTTGTTGTATACCACTAACCTCTGGGGTGATTTGTTATGAACAATATTAACTGGTATAGTACCTGTGGATCAGTTATATATTCTCCCTAACTCTCACCTTCCTGAGTCTCTAACAGGAAGAAAATAGTACCTCTAACACAGGACTAAGGTAGAATATATGACATAAGTAAAAATATTCAAGTATAAATAATATTCACAGCTTTCTTCCTCCCCAGGCTGCTCAGCATTCTTTGTGTTGATCTGTACCAGGGAATTTATAGTAATGATTAAGACAGGATATAAAAATAGGGGCACCTGGGTGGCTCAGTGGGTTAAGACTCTGCCTTCGGCTCAGGTCATGATCTCAGGGTCCTGGGATCAAGCCCCACATCGTGCTCTCTGCTCAGCGGGGAGCCTGCTTCCCCTGCTCTCTCTGCCTGCCTCTCTGCCTATTTGTGATCTCTCTCTGTGTCAAGTAAATGAATAAAATCTTAAAAAAAAAGACAGGATATAAAAATAGAATATTGGAAAAAGATGAGAGAATAAAACACCATAAGTCTCCTCAAAGAATAAAAATATCCAGATATCTAAAGACAAATTTTAGGAAGTTTTGCTAAGAAACATATTTTAGGATACAATTTCAGGCCGCTTTGCTGTACTATTGTGATATAAATTGAAGATACTTCTCAGTATCTTCAAGAAAACTTTGGGATATGCAAACATTATAGTCCTTTGTATAAATATTTGTGTTTATACTGAATGACAATGTGCTGACTGGCCTTAAGCAAGAGCCAAAGGACTCAGCTTTGCTTGGATCTTACCAAACTAAACACGGTGCTTGTTACATTGGAAATTAAGAATCTCTCGTGGACAGCATCTCAAATAATAAGAACCCAATAATAGAATAATATTTCATGATTAATATTAGAGTCTGATATATAAACCCTTATTAGCATTTTCTTAGCCACATAATTTTACTTCAGAGTATCCTGCTAGAAAAAATGAAGTTTTGTTTGTATTTCAACTTTTTTTCCATCAGAAAAATGCATTGTTTTAATCCTATGAAAACAGGGGTTCTAAAATATAGATTACTTTAACAAATATTTACTGAATGCCTTTTTTTCTACTACGAACTCACATGCAGCAAGAATAATACAAAAAAGTACATGCATTTTCCCTAAAAAAAGCCTACACTGAGAATAAAAGAAATAAGCATATGAACAAGTAAATATTTAAGTGTCAGATAACAATTTAAGAAGAGAAGTCTTCATAGAAGATGTGGAAAAAATACAGATCAAAAATGTAACACACTCAAAAAAAAAAAAAAAAAAGAATTAACACACTGAAAGAAATAATGTCTATATTCTGAAAAGATCTGAAAATTCTTCCCTGTACATCAAAGTGCTAAATGACACCCTGAAGGAGAAATAAGATTGAATATGCAGAAAAAAGGGGGGAAAAAGGCATTCTGATCCAGGGTATAGAGCCAAAAAGCTATTTTCTGTGTTGGTTGGTTGTTGGCTAAAGCAGGTAAGTTATATATAAGAGAACACAATAAAAAAGTTAAAAAAAAATTTGTGATGAGTTTCTCCTATAATTGACCCCTGAACAGCACAGGTTTGAAATGCGTGGTCCACTGATACACAAATGTTTTCCAGTAAATACAGAACAATACTATAAATGTATTTTCTCTTATGGTCTTCTGAATATTTTTTCTAGTTTAATAATACAGAATATATTAGCATAAAAAAGGTGTTAATTGACAGGTTATATTATTAGCAAGGCCCAGTCAGCAGTAGACTACTAGGAGTTAACTTCTGGGGGAGTCAAAGTTATACATGAATTTACAACTGCACAGGGCAATGTCCAAGGATCAACTGTAGTCATCAAGGAATGGCTAACAACTTCAGAAGGAAACTTCAAGATGCAATCTTTTGTGATGCCTATTCTGAAAGCAGTGTGTGCAGGATGAATTAAAGGAAAAACTGGAAGCAGGGTTGTAAGTTACCACCAAGTACGTGATAATACAGACCTGAACCATCCAAAAATTGTACTTTGATATTACTAAGTATAATGCCTTAATTTAGAAGTGATGAAACCTCAGACAAATCCCATGACTACATGAACTAAATAAAATGGGGCAACTAGACTAGAAACAAAATGTTGAGATTTTCATTCCACTCCTTCTTTGATACTACAAAATACCTCTTAATTCTACATTGTTAGTTCAATATCCTGGCAATTGATTACCTAGCCTCAGTTTTCATCTAAATAATAAATCTCACCGGAAGCCAGAAACCAGAGCTCAGGACACTTCAAGAACAGAACAGATTTTAGGAGCTCTGTGAACTCGCATATTCCAGTTTCTCTGTAAAATGACATCACATCACTGCCATGAAACTGTATTACAATAAGAGTAATATGTTTACATGAACCTCATCACAGCAAAGCTTATACAAATCAAAACTAGAACTTTTCATCATAAAAAATTCAGTATTGATAGAGTGGGTCAATTTACTTACCACTCTTGACAGTTAAGGACAGATCTCAGGCAGACACCCAAAGAGTGTGTACACAAGGCTATGTAATAACACTTTGTTCATGTCTTAGTTACTCTCATATATTCATTTCTGCTTTGTCTCTGCAATGTGCTTAGAAAACTAGAAAAAGTGAGAAAGAAACAACAGTAATGGACACTTAACTTGTACTCTAAAACTGTGGAAACTTATCCCACTTAACACTGCAGAGTCATGAAGTTGTTCCCAACTCCTGGAAAAAGTCACAATTCCATGATAAGCACTGTGGATGCATTATAGAAAAAGCTTTCTGAGGGCACCTGGGTGGCTCAATCTGTTAAGTATCTGGCTCTTGATTTGGCTCAGGTCATGATCTCAAGAGTTGTGAGACGGAGCCCCCTGTGGGAATCCACACAGTAGGGAGTCTGCTTGGGATTCTTTCTCTCCCTCTGCCCCTCTCTTCGTAAACATGCACCCTCTCTTCCTCCCTCCCTCTCTAAAATGAAGTCTAAGGAAGGAAGGGGGGAAGGGGGGAGGGGAAGGGGAGCGGGGAAGGGGGGAGGGGAGGGGGGAGGGAGGGAGGGAGGGAGGGAGGGAGGGAAAACTTTCTGATAAAGCCTGGAGAATTTAATGGGTTTAGAGTAAGAACAATTTCATATTCTTAGGATTAATTGTAGCTAAATCTTACTGTTTTAAATCTTATTCTGTATGTGTTACTTGTTAAATTCTGGATTCTAATGTTTAAACAATGTATAAAGATTTGAGGGGTTTTTTTTAATGCTGAAAATGACTGTCTCCTTACAGAAAACATGAGATTGTTCAAGGATCATGACCAAAGCTAAAGCATCACTACCAATTGGCTACAGTATATCAACTACATGCCAATTATTTTGAATAGTAACAATTTCCTGAAAATAACTCTCTTAAGCTAAACTCAGCAAACTCCTAAGTTAACATCGTCAGTGTCACAGCCACCAGCTTTAAAAAACTGTTTAATCAAAATTTTCTCATAGTGGAGTCATCAACACCAACTCTTTCAATACCATTTCACATTCTTCCTGGTCTATCCCCCAAAGGTATTTTGAAATATATACAATTTGTAACCACTGCATTTATTTACACACATACACATTACATGTTATATATTATCTAATAATACTTTCCATACATGTAACAGTTTATAAATGTGAAAGCAAATTCACATTGTCTGTAGAATCTTGCATGTAGATACTATTTAAAAGTATTACAAAACTACTATTTTATTCCTCCAAGTACACTAGATGCTGAGTGTATCTTTTACTATACTGTCTTGTGCTATTTTTCTACTAAGTTATTTTACATCTTTACCACTTTGCCAAAGAGCAGCAATCCTCAAATCAGCCCATTGTAATATATGCACAGATAGTAACATGTAAATATACATGATAATGTCAGAAGAAAGGTCTTTCTAAAGCTATTTTAAACAACCAGAATAAAGGAGAAATGATTTCAGCAGTGCAAGAATCAGCAGGGACAGGAAAGTGCCAACTCTGATTAGAAGCCTTGAAAGCACTAACTGCAGCATCTCAAGGTAAAATAGGATTTTCAATAACTCACCCTGCATCACAGCACTTGTAAGTGGTGAGAGGTGATTGGAGGGGGAAAAAGAATGTGACCTTTTCTTGGTGAAGTTAAAGAAGAAGTTCATCCATTGAACTGGAAGCTTTTAGTGGAGTTACTGGAAGACAAAGCTACATGCTTGAAAGGAATGGAAAGTGCAGAACTTGGCAGTTTTATCAGAGAAGGTGCTTCAATCAGTTTACATTTGATTGAAACTCAAAGAATTCCTACAGAACCACTGAAGAGTCACCTTTAAGATTTAAAATTTCTCATAAATTTCTCTATTAAAGTCAACATACACGGAACATTGAAAAATGCATTAAGCCCTTCAGAAAATATTACTGCATTGTATAGCATATCAAAGCATATTTAAAAGTATCTCTGTAAGAGGCAAGAGAAAAACAGGATTTGTGAGATATCAAAATAACTATCTTGTACAGAACTGTACATAGAATATAGCCCCTTTCTCTTTCCATGTAGCACTGCAGGTTTTTTTTTTTTTTCATTTCACTGATATATTTGGTGTTAGAAAGTCTCGTCTACTCTCCCATTGGATGAACACCCAGTTTTTTAAAAATCAATTCTAAATTAATGATGGTGCCGAAAAGGCAACACACTGCAGAAGTTAAATGAGGTTTTGTTTTACATTTGTAGCAAACTATTTGTTTCTTAAAAATAAAGTTTTAACAACTACTTAGGTTTTCTCTCCTTTATCATTTTAACCAGGGTAACTTCATAAATCAGAGTAGTAGAGAATTGTAATGGTTAGTCAACCCACATTCTGTCTCTTGGAAATGACTTTTAATAATTTAAAAGGAAGGGGAAAAAAAAAAAACCAGGACGAGTCTGAATCTAAAGAATCTGATCGAGTCAAGACATTTCTTTTTACACAGCATCTTGCACCAAAAGGCAATAAATGTTAGTTATCTTCATTTTTTTATTATTCATTCAGGAAACTAACTGAATTATAATACTACTTATCTCTAGAACCTGATATATTCATGAGAAAGCCACTAAGAATCTAAGTAAGAAAAATGTCACATTCCCATGAAAAAGGAGCAATCAGGAATTAAGTAAAGCAATGACTGAGCATGGTGGTCAGAATAATAGCTCCCCAAAAATGTTCCTATGTTATTCCCCAAAACCTCAGAATACATTCCCTTAATGACCAAAAAAAAAAAAAAAAAAAAAAAAATTTAATTAATGAAATTAGATTAGAGATCTTGAGATGGGAAGATTATCCTGAATTATGCAGGTGTATTCAACATAATCACCTTATGGGGAATCCCTCTAAGACCTATGCAGGAGGACCGAAATCAGAGTGATGAGACAGTAAAGACAGAGGTCTGAGTGATGTAATTGTTGTTACTATAGATGAAGGAAGGGGCCATGAGCTATGTAATGCAGGCAGCCTCAAGAAAGTAAAAAGGGCAAGTAAACAAATTCTCCCCTTCAGTCTCCAAAAGAAATGAAATCCTGCCAACACCTTGATTTTAGCCCAGTAAATTCCATCTCAGACTTCTAACTTCCAAAACTTTAAGATACTTGTGTTCTTCAAAGCCACTAAATTTGTGGTAGTTTGTTACAAGAAACAGAAAACTAATATATTGGACTAAACATTACTCTTTGATTTCTAAATCTGCTTTCAACTAAAAGAAGCCGTTTTTATCTAAAGGTAAAAAAAGAAAGAGCAAAAGAACACAAAAAAATACATGAAATATTCTACTTTGCCCATTCTAAAGACAACTACTCAATCCAATCAAGTATATAATGCAGATTAACTGTGCATGTAGGAGGTGTGGCTCATGTTAAGGGAGAATCTATTCATCTATGACTTTTAAGTCAAAGTTAATTAGGCTGAAAATGCCATCTTGTCATCTGAAAGTTTCTTAACTCACATTCAAACTATGGTTACAAAGAATACTTCAGATTTTCAATTTAGAAATGACTACTTTCCTTTCTTCCTTGTTAGATCCTAATCAGCAAGGGAATTCATAATTAAAAATAACTCTAAACCTTGCAAGATAAAAAGCCAACAGTCCTACAATTCATATAAATATGCAAATTTTCTTTATGATTCTTTTAAATGAAACTGCCTTCTCCATTGTGCAAGGATGATAAGTTTCCTATTGCACTAATAACCTTTCAATATTATTAACTATGTTTTCCTTTTAGGTTTAAAATAAGTACCTGGTTGCTGGTTAAGAAAAATCTCTTGAGAGGAGTGGCTGCTAAATTGTGTTTGTTTCTAAAACACAAAATACGTCATTAATCCAGTTGTATCCCAGAGAGGATAGTTGTTTTCCATGCATTATGGTGATTTTATTGTCTCTTATTAAGGAATAATGGCAAACTAAAGCAACTGCATTAACACAGACTTGTAATAAAAAGTAACATTTTTGCTTTTCCAATTAGTTACACTCATTTTATGAGAGAATGAGGCCTGATATGCTTGGTTATGCTTGAGCTGCAATATCTGTTAAAAAAAAAAAAAGTAAAACAAAATAAAATAAATAGCTTCCATTGGCTTTTAGCACAGGTGTGCTAAGCTGCTGTTCACAAGTGTTCCAAAAGCAAGGCCAAATGTTCGCTGAAAAGAACTCGTCTTACCTCAAGAGGTTTTCTAACAACTACCTGCCAAAAAAGAAAAAAGAGAGAGCGAGCGCTTCCCAACAAAAACTGTATATTGAAATAACTGCTCCCCTGTGTAATTAATTAGTTCTGTAGCTGGCCACTTGCTATAGGACCAAATACAGCTGCACTCATACATACCTCACTCAGTTACATACCTGCGGATCTGCAGTCACAAGTATAAAAAGAGTAGGTGCCTTGAAAAATTAGCTCTCAGCAATTTGTATCTCACTTCAAACACAGCTACATATATTTTAATGACTTTCTTTAATAAATACAGCAGGAGGTATGTCAATGAGATGCTTTCTCCTCCCCAGCACCTGAGACTTTTCAGAATCTTCACTGTTCTGTATAAATAAGTGAAGAGATTTATTCTGCTTGCTAAGGATTTTTTTGCAAAAAAAAAAAAAAAAAATGTGCTAGACATTTGCATGGAAGGGAGTTACTCTGCTTATTATAAATGTCAGTTTTCTTTTCTATAAGTTTTAACTCTCATTAAATTGGATGCTTATCTTTAATAAAGTGAAGGATTCTCTCTTTTTTATTTTTGCTTTACCCTAAAAGAAAAAAAAAAATCATGCACTGATTTAATGTGGGATTTTTATTACCTTGATTACATTCACAGAAATTAAACACCAATGAACTGTGATACACTGGAGCCAAAATGAGGTTCATTTCAACATCTGGCTAAATCTAAGGGTTCAGTTTATATCTGACTGTGGCCCACAAAAAAGCCAGGGGGTCTAGAGGTGCCTGGGTGGCTCAGTGGGTTAAAGCTTCTGCCTTCAGCTCAGGTCATGATCCCAGGGTCCTGGGATGGAGCCCTACGTCAGGCTCTCTGCTCGGCGGCAAGCCTGCTTCCTCCTCTCTCTCTGCTTGCCTCTCTGCCTACTTGTGATCTCTGTCTGTCAAATAAATAAATAAATAAATAAAATCTTAAAAAAAAAAAAGCCAGGGGGTCTCTTCAGAATCACAAGTCAGTAAGTCTGTATATGTGTAAAGCTAATCCCGGTTGCCTTTTCCTAAGTATATGGCCAAGGCAGAAGGACAGAAAGCTCAACAATGGATTAGGAAAAATGACCCTACAGAACTGATCTCAGAAATGGTTTTAGTACCTTCTTGACATATGACAAGCAGGTCCTATTATGTGTGAGCACATCCCTATTTACTTACAAGTTCCTACAGAAAAGGTTCAAGAGAAACTGTCAACTACAAGGGAAAGAAAGTCAAGACCAGGTGAAAAATAAATGTGGGGTTTTGTGGCTAGAGTACAGTAGAGAATGTGTCCCAGGATCTAAGTTCTGTTAGGACATGAAGATGAGGCCTGAATTTCTCCTGCTGACCAGGACACTCCCAGACACGAACAGCTGGCTGGATCCATGGTAAATATTTATTGGATAATGAATGTGTACCTAATTCAATGTCCAATACATTCCGACTGTCAACTTTTTAAGATCTTCAGAAAAAACAACTTTGAGCAAAGCTATGATTACTAGACCTACTACATTAAGGGTGCGTATCTCCATGATCAGTTTATGGTAGTATCCAAAGGGAATCAGTTAACCATATTTATAGAGTGTTATGTCCCAGGGCTGGGTGATTTTAGAGTAAGTCTTGCAAAGCAGGGAACTGGTTAGAATTGGACAGAGTTTATGAAAGCACAGTTTGGACTGGTGGATGAAGTGTGGCAATCATCTTGAAAAACTCTTGGTAAGCAAACTGTTATTTTAATGTATTAGGGTTCTGCAGAGAAACAGAACCAATATTTAGAAAAAGAGATTTATTATAATGAATTGCCCAACTATAGAAGCTAGCAAGTTCCAAGATCTGCAGGTTAAGTCCTATCAAGTTAGAGATACAGGAAAACTGATGGCTTAGTTCCAGTCGGAGACAAAAGCCTTGAGAATAAAAAGATACAATGGTGTAGCTCCATCTGAAGACCAGCAGGCTCAAGACCCAGGAAGAGCAGATATTTCAGTGGAGTCCAAAGGCAGGAAAAAGGCCAGTGTCCAAGTCTAAGGACCATCAAGCAGAAACAAATTTCCCTCACTCACTCAGGGCAAGTTCTGCCTTTCTGTTCTATTCAGAACTTCAACTGGCTAGATGAGGACCTCATGCATTATGGAGGGCAATCTGCTTTACTCAGTTTGCCAAATAAAATGTTAATTTTATCCAAAACACCATCACAGAAACACCCAGAATAATGCTGGACCAAATGTCAGATACCCCATGACCCAATCAGGTTGACACATAAAATTAATAATCACCCTCAATAAGTAAACTAGTTAGTTCACACTGTTAACCTCCAGGAGCTAGAAGCTAAGTTCTACTTGCTTGTTCTCAATGCAGTTTCACAAAGGGACTGGAAGGTATTGTCTTGTCCTTCCACTGTTCAAAGATGTTCATTTCAGTTCTCAAACTTCAATCTTACTCTTAGAACCTCCTGAAAAAGAAAGATCCTTAAACCAAGGCAGTCACATTCTCTATCCATGAGATTTCATGGTGATCTTATGGCTAGAAAATTTGACATATGCCTCTACATGTGAAAATTACATTAGAAGGTTGGAATTATTAAGAGACCCCCACAACAGTCTCATATATTGCATGCAGATTATTGAGGAAATACTTGGGAGTGTAAAATATCTGGATAACTATCACAGTCCATCCCTAACTGTGAGAATACAGGCTTACCACCCTGCCACACCAGTCTTCGTAACAAATATGCAGTGAAATTTGGTAATTCCTCAAGTATTGTGATCACAATAGAACTCCTAGGGAAGTAATTCAGGTCCTAGAAGAGAACTTTTGTATTGAGAAAATCAGCTGGGGTGATTATCAAATCCCTACTGTGATAGACCAAGGCCTGGAAAACCACAGCCCCATGAGCCAAATCTTGGTCCCTAACAGTTTATGGGAACACAGCCATTATCATTCATTTATATACTGTCTCTAGTTACACACTGTCTCCAGCATCCCAACAGCTGCAAAACTGAATCACTGTAACAGAGACTCTACAACCTGCCAAGCCTACAAGATTATTATTATCTGGCCCTTCACAGAAAACTTTGTTAACCTCTGATTTACACAGACAAACATGTAAGATTTATAAATGGACTTCCTCTGCAGAACAAAACTAAATATTAATTCTGTAAAAAAAAATTCTCAGCTGATTATCATAAAACTGCTTTCTTGAGAGCTTGTTTGGAGGTTCTAGCAGGGGAGCGCAGCTACTCGTATACCCTTGACCGAAGAACGGTCCTCTCCTCTATCGGGGAAGGTCGTCCTCTTCGAACAAGCGTGCAGCTTCGGGAGGGACGCACAGGGAGCAGTGAGGGAGGAAGGGGACACCCGCCTAGCCAGCCAGATCAGCCGAATCAACCCTGGCGATCAATGGGGTGACAGATGTCGCAGCCAGATCGCCCTCACATCCATAAAACTGCTTTCTTAACTACCATTTATTTATTCCCTTTCCAAATTTTATATATGTTTTATCATCAAAAGTCGAAGCTCACTTGGCCTTCTCGGTTTTCTCAGTAAGAAAACCACAACCACCCTATGTGTAAAGTAATAATTACAAAGAATTTAGTAGATGTAAAATAAAAAATAATACCTAAATGTAATATAACTAAACATGTGTATGTGTGTATCCCCCAGTTTTGCTTTCATGTGCTGGACTTTGGACTCATTATGTTCTATATTCAAAAAATTGGTAGAGATATCTATCTGCCCCCAAAATGCCCAGTTATTGATGAAGGATTCCTAAATTGTTCTCATAATGACAAAGCACCAGGGACAATCACTGAATGCATATTTATCTGTGATGAATATTCCTTTCATCCATGTCTTTACAAGGAGCTTCCCAACTGACAGGACAATAAGTAAGTTTCTTCATGTCCATTTTAATTCAAGGTTTATTCACTTTCTCCACTGCCATGACTTTCGACAAGGTAAATTCTCTGTTTGTAGCTTGACTTGGGAAGCATTAGTTTCATCTGTGTCCTACATCAGCCCCCTTAAACACAAAATACAACTCTGTGGAGAACAGTGATCAATTGGTTCGAAGATTTCCCATCTGCTTCATTCAAGTCCTACAAAGTGAGAAATGACAAATTTGGACCAAGAGAAAATGAATGTTAACGAGGTTGTGAGTCTACCCTTTGAAACAAAAAGAGAAGAGTGATGAGCCTGGAATGTGAGTCAGCGGTGTGCTGGCAAATGCTGAACAACTGCCTTCAGAAGTCTGAAGGGGGACCTGATTTGTAGTGCTTGCCTATTTTCGAAGTGTTAATATTCCCACAGCTGATTTCAAGCTATCACCCTGATGTCACCAAACACAGAGCTGGGAAGAGTGGAACACTGTGCTGTACTCTCTCCTCCATACACATACATATACTGGAATTCAAGAACATGGAGAATGAAATACGGTAAAATTAGGAGGCGGTGGATATTTAACATTAATTTGGATCTTGACATGATTTACTTAATTGTAGACTTATTATTAGTTTTTAATGATGACTATGTCTAACAATCACCTCATAAAACCCCTGAAAATGTAATAATCAGTCCTCTCCTACCGGCTGGTACAAGTCCCGTTTCATGAGCTGGCACAAGCCAGCTCCAGCACATCACTGTTGTGGGTCTGTATTTTCCATAAAGTATAACTGTGCTTTTTTTTGAAATTTTTATGAGAAAGAACCTTCTTCATTATTAATAAAGCTTTAAAAAGCCCCCTCTCCTTCATCTACTCCCTGTCATTCTGCACAGACATACACATACACACACACACAGAGTCCTACAGAATTTAACATTGCTGGAACAGGAATATATACTCAATGGTTGTCAGTATGGAAGTGACAACTGATAATCTCTCAATGTTTTTATGGGCTAAATGCAAGACATCATTAGTTTCTAGTTTGGGTTGAAGAGACTTGTATATTAAAAACTGCAAATTGTCATGTAAATTTCTTGTGTTAATATAAGAATGTCTCAATAAGCTTTTGCAAGCGCAATGCATAACCTAATGCACCAGACAACACGAGTACTCAACTACTTGTGAAATAAACATTAAATCAATTACTATGTCTCTGAAAAAAGGATCTCATATTGTTCCCACCCAAATTTCCACAAAAAAAATATTCAGTAACAGACTATAGCTAGTTCTTTGAGCAATTTTCAAAGGAAATATTTTACCCTGCAAACAGATTTCAAATAATTACAGATACAAATTAATTTTTAAGGATTTTTATGAATTTAAGATACTTCAATTTAAAGACTTTCTAAGTTTTTTTAAGGTTCAATTTAAAGACTAAATTACCGGGGCGCCTGGGTGGTTCAGTGGGTTAAGCCTCTGCCTCCAGCTCAGGTCATGATCTCAGGGTCCTGGGATCGAGCCCCGCATCGGGCTCTCTGCTCGGCAGGGAGCCTGTTTCCCCGGCTCTCTCTGCCTGCCTCTCTGCCTGCTTGTGATCTCTGTCTGTCAAATAAATAAATAAAATCTTAAAAAAAAAGAAAAAAATAAAGACTAAATTACCTAGGCAAATCAACAAAGCCTACCATTGCATGATACTAAAGATTTTACATATTAATAGAACACCTAGAAAAGTAGCATATATAGACTTCAAAAAAACTGTGTTGAAAGAAAAACCCCTAATTTTGTTAACAAAGCATTTTAATACTATCATTGCCTTATTAAATACGAGCTCTAAAGTTTTAAAACATTTGTAAAAAATAAAGATGTAACCTGGCCAAGTTCTTTTTCAAAGATAATGCTCAATGGACTTGATTAGGCTATAACTGAAAGTTTTAGAATCTTAAATCATTTTGTTTTCCTTTCTGAGGAAAAGGGTGGCTTTGCATAACATTTTGGAATTTTTATGAAACATAAATTAGTCCTTGGCTTTGAGGTAGAGATAAGAAGTCAGGGAAATATTGTTATTTAGTAAATATAGCACACCAGGTCTTGTTGTCCTGGGATAAGTTTTTCAAAGGAAAAGTAAAAACACTATCATCTTAGCCATTTAATGTGACTACTAAAGACACTCCATCCCAGGCACCTGGGTGGCTCAGTGGCTAGGTATCTGACTTCAGCTCAGGTCCATGAGCTCAGAGATCTGAGATCAAGTCCTTTCAGGCTCTCTGCTCAGCAGGCAGTCTGCTTCTCACTCTCCTCTGTGCTCTCCCTCTGACTCTCTCTCAAGTAAAAAAATAAAATCTTTAAAAAACAAAAAAAGGGGATCCTGGGGGGCTCAGTGGGTTAAGCTTCTGCCTTCCGCTCAGGTGGTGATCTCAGGATCCTGGGATCAAGCCCTGCATGGAGCTCTCTGCTCAGCAGGGAGCCTGCTTCCCCCACCTCCCCCTCCTGCCTCTTTTCCTACTTGTGATCTCTCTCTCTCTCTCTGTCAAATAAATAAATAATCTTTAAAAATACTTTAAGAACTCACTTAAAAAAAACAAAACAAAACAAACAAACAAAAACGCTCACTCCACTGATCCTGAATAGAACCTTGTATCTGAGGTCAAAAACCCACTGCAGACCTTCCAAATATCACAATTTTTTTTTTGTTATTGTTGTTCATGGAAGCCTTGATTTCTCCCTCCTCCAAGAAGCCTTTCAGAAAACCAAATTTTCTCTCCTCTGATTTTTGACTCTCTTCCTGCTTTGAGTTTTACTGAATTTCATCTACCCACAATAGTGGCAGTTAATTCTTTTCTTTAGCCATGCCAGTTTCATCTCTGGCAGTTCTCTAAAATAGGGTCTCAAGAGTTTGATTGCTTAAAGTGGTAAATTCTTCAACAAAAAGGTGACTGTTAAACATGCAATTCTATAGGACCTTACCATGGGTACAGTACCACAAACCTAAAATTAATTGAAGTGGTAGAAATAGAAAGAATTCCAACATTCAAAAAAGAAGGACCATCTATTGTCAAAATAACTGCAATTCAATCTGAAGTAAGGGAAGATTTTTACCACCAAAATCTATGCTATTTAAAGCCATTTCACAACACTGTTCTATTAAGATTTCCTGTATGTGTAATCATATTTGTAAAACTTTAAAATAAAAATGTTTCCATAAGTGTGGAGTTTATTAATTAATAATCTTTGGGCATAGTTATTTAAAAGGTGCTTTATTACCTTTCTATGATATGATATATATGATATTTTTATTACTTTTTTCACAAAGCTATTGAGAAATAACTTATGAGACTTACAATCAAAGCCAAGCAAAGAACAGCTTAGATATGAGAAATGTGAAAAGCAGAACTTTATCTTTCACTACTGTACTTTTATCAATAAAAAGCTTATTTACGGGGCACGTGGGTGGCTCAGTGGGTTAAAGCCTCTGCCTTCAGCTCAGGTCATGATCCCAGGATCCTGAGATAGAGCCCCGCATCAGGCTCTCTGCTCAGCGGGGAGCCTGCTTCCTCCTCTCTCTCTCTCTGCCTGCCTCTCTGCCTACTTGTAATCTCTGTCTGTCAAATAAAAAAATAAAATCTTTTTTAAAAACAGCTTATTTACATTAATTCATCCAACAAATATTGAGAATCAATGTTGTGATAGAGACCATGCTAGACCACAAAGTTAGAGCCGTGAATGAAACTAGAACAATTCTCTTCATGACACCAGACCCTCCGTTCCTGCACTTGTAAAATAAGGAGTGTGCAATAATGGCTAAGATTGCTCCCATTTCCAAAATATTATAGTCTATGAAGAAGAAATAAATCATATCAAATGAACTCCTTTTAAAAACCAGAGGACTGACACATTAAAGAACAGATAATGGCACTGATTATTTGGATTTTAATACATTGTTTGATAAGGTATCTTTCAGGACATGCTAAATTATTCTTTTCAGTCAATTGTCTAGTCTTTGTGGAAACACAAATGAAAATTTCTTTTTCAAAAAAAACTAGTGGGGTTGATAAAAAGTAATACCCTTGGTTAGAATTTCAAAGTGCTTCTACATATGTATTTCATACATACAAAATTGGCTATATACCAGCTGATGGACATGAAAATTGCAGATCACTATCATAACAACCAAGTGGCAAAACTCAAATCATTACACTAAATATCAATAGCCTGGTTTCCACTGCACCATTCCATATTAATAGTTCTTCCATTCAGCATTTTTATTACAAATAAGTGAATGAAGGAGGTCAAAAGGTATAATTCTGCCATTTATAAAATAAATAAGTCATAGAGATATAATGTACAGCATGAGGACTACAGTTAATAAAGCAGAAACCAACCTACAACTAATACACTGAGTAGTTTATTGAAAATAGTGTGGTTTTTGACATATTGCAGGAAGATGGCAGAGTAGGAGGATCCTAAGCTCTCCCTATCCCATAGACACAATGACGTAACACCCACAGGGGTATAAATAACCCAGAAAATTACCTGAAGACTAGCAGGACAGATGCTCCACAGCTAACTGCTGAGAATAGGGCACACTGCAGAACATAGGAAGGGTGAGGTTAGAAGCCAAACTGACCTGCAGGACCATCCACTGGAGGGCATGGGGAAAAAAATGGGGCCTTCCATGGAGAAGGCAAATCCCCATAACACTTGGCTTTGAAAACTAGAGGGTATTAACCATCAGCAGAGCTTAAATTTCAAAATCAGCTGGATTTTTAAAATTTAAAAATTTTTAAATTAAATTTTTAAATTTTAAATCAGCTGGAAATTTAAAAATCAGCTGTGGGGAGCAGAGAGGGTGAGGTCCCTACAATTAAAGTGACAGTACAACAAAGCCCCACTGAGAGACAGCATAGAAGCAGCAGTCTAAAAACACCTGGGCTAAACAGGAAGATTTATTTACTACTCTCAGGACATGTGCTGGAGGAACAGGGATCTTTGGGAGACTTCTTCAAGATCAAAAGAGCTCGCAGGCCATTTTGTTCCCCCATCCCCCAGCCTAGATACACCAACACCTGCAGGAACAGGCACAGTGCAACATCTCCACCTAATCTGCTAACAACATGTCTACCCCCATGTGCTTCTATGCATCCCACTCCAACCTGGCTAGCCTTTTCCCAGGCCACTACAGGACCTCTGCCACAGTGGACCTGCATGGTCCTTGCTAGCACTATGTGCCCTGCCCCTGCATTCTCCATGGACCCTCCCTTTCTAACCCCGCAGCCCTTGGCAGGAGTTTTCCCAGATAGACGCAGATACCCTACCACAGCAGACCAACGTGCACTACATGTCCTTTGCCACACATTTTCCTGCAGACCTTCCCCCCAATATGTCTTTGGCCAGAGCTAATGAAAACCAGAGCCACAAGCCTTGCAGTGTGTGAGTAATCTTGACATGGGCCAGCACCACTCCAAAGTAACTCCTGTCCCACGGAGAAGGAAAGATAACAACACACACCCATCCAACTGTGGCCCCGGCAGTGGGCTATAAGTAAACACCTGATCTGACTACAGGTCCTGCCCAGCAACAAAGGCTTCTCAGACTACAACACTGGAAAAGAGCCCTGCAATTTGGTTCTACTATATCTCTGGCAAATACCTGGTCTGCCTCATCTCGTGCCCAAGGTGGCCCCAGACTAGCTACTAATAACACAGAGACTAACCACTGCCCATGTGAGGGCCACTGCACAAGACCAAATTGAAGGGAAACAAGGGTGTGCAACAACATTAGGTCACATGCAACACACATTACAGACACCACTAAACACAAGGTCCTGGTGAGCAGGGGACATTGCACTACAGGACCTTTTCATAAGGCCACTAATTCCAAGAGCAGGTAATATATCTGACTTTCCTAACACAGAGAAAGAGACAAAATCATGGAGATAAGGAATATGTTCCAAATCAATGAAAAAGGGGAAAAATCACAGCAAGAACTAAACTAAATAGAGATAAGTTATATGCCTGATAGAAGATTTAAAGTAATGGTCATAAAGATACTCACTAGACTTGAAACAAGAGCAGAGGACCTCAGTGAGACCCTCAACAAAGAGACTGAAAACAAAAAAGCAATCAATGACAAAAAAACTCAGTAACAAATTTAAAATACAGTAGATGGAATAAACAATAGACTAGAGGAAGCAGACCAGCAATCTAGAGGACAGTGCAAGGGAAAGCAATTGAGCCAAACGACAGTAAAAATAATAAAAAATGAAAACAGGGGCACCTGGGTAGCTCAGTTGGTTAAGTATCTGCCTTCAGCTCAGGTCATGATCCCATGCTCAGACAGGAGTCTGCTCCTCCCTCTCTTTCTACCCCTTTCCCCTGCTCATGCTCTCACAATCATGCACACATGCACACACACACACACTCTCTCTCTCATGTGCATGCTCTCATTTGCTTTCTCTAATAAATAAATAAGATCTTAATAAAATAAAAATAGACTAAGAGAACTCAGCAACACCATCAAGCATGATGATATATGCATTATATGGATCTCAGAAAAAGAAGAGAGAAAAAAGGGACAGAAAATCTATTAAAAAAAAAAAAAAGCTGAAAACTCCCCAAATATGGAGAAGGATTCAGATATCTAAATCCAGTAAGCACAGAGAATACCCAAGGATGTCCATATCAAGATGCACAGTAACTAAAATGGCAAAAACTAGTGATAAAGAATTGTAAAAGCAGCAAGAGAAAACAGTTAGGAAACCCTATAAGGCTAGCTGCAGATTTTTTAGCAGACACTTCTCAAGCTAGAAAGGAGTGCCATAATAAATTCACAAGGCTGAAAAGAAAAAACCTCCAACTAAGACTACTCTATCTAGGAAGACTATCATTCAGAATAGAAGGAAAGAGAGAATTTCCCAAACATTAAAGAAATTCATTACCACTAACCTAGCCCTACAAATAATATTAAGGGAGACTCTTTGAATGGAAAGGAAAGACCATAAGAATAAGAAAAGTAGAAAGCAAAAAATCAGTAAAATTAAATATATTTATGAAAATCAGTCAAGAGATACACAAAATAGAAAGATATAAAGTATGAGATCATATACCTAAAATGTGGGGGGAGAGGAATACAGAAAGGGTTCACACCTAAGTAACCATCAACTTAATATAGACTGCTACATCCATAAGATGTTTTATATATAAACCTAATGGTAACCAAAAATCAAAAACTAGCAAAAGACAGGTAAAAAATAAAGAGAGAAGAATCCAAACATATCACCAAAGAAAACCAGCAAGCCCAGAAAACAAAGGAACAGAGTACTATGAAAATAACCATAAACAAGCAACGAAATGGTAGTAAGTGCATACCTATCAATAATTACTTTAAATGTAAATGAACTAAATGCTCTAATCAAAAGACACAAGGAGAGAGAATGGATAAAAAAGCAAGACCTGGGTCACCTGGGTGGCTCAGATGGTTAAGCATTTGCCTTCAACTCAGGTCATGATCTACAGATCCTGGGATCAAGTGCCACATTGGGCTCCCAGCTCAGTGAGGTGTCTGCTTCTCCCTCTACCTCTGCTCGTACTCTCTCTCTCAAATGAGCAAATAAAATCTTTTTAAAAAAGCAATGCCATGTTGTGCTTAGCGAAATAAGTCAACTGGAGAAAGACAACTATCACATGATCTCCCTGATATGAGGAAGTGGAGATGCAACAGGGGTGGGGGTTAAGGTGGTAGGAAAAGAAAAAAATGAAACAAGATGGGATCGGGAGGGAGACAAACCAAAAGAGACTCTTAATGTCATAAAACAAACT